>QLPM01005298.1:0-14027 GCA_003314695.1 Albatrellus sp. MG142
GATACCATTGATGCTATGGTCCATGCCAGTCTTGAGGTAGCACTCACCACACCCTCATTACCCTACTTCTCAGCCCAACTTCCTCATCCCTTGACACACATATCTGACTCACAGATCTCTTTCTATTGATCTTATATTACTCTCTGTTACAATGCAACAGGTATTCACACCAGTCTATTTAAGAATGGGAGCTTGATTGGTAATCACAAGAAAATGTGGTTTTTTGGATGTGGGAGTGTGGCATTGCAGCATTGCAGTGTGGCATGGCAGCATTGGAGCATGGCTTTTTGGTGAGTGGCCACAGGCTGTGGGAGAGTCTTGGAAGTGAGGCTGCCAGTGAGCTGGCAGTTCCACATTCTTTCCCTCCCCCACACACTGTGCCAGTGTGAGCTTGCAGCAGTGAGTGGCCCAACTATAGCAGTGAGTGATGTGGCAGCAGTTGCTGTCACTCTTGCTGCTACAGTTGCCTGATGCTGGCTGTTGAGTGAGCAGCAGCAGCAGCAGTGATGCGACAGCTAGCAGTGAGTTGTTATGATTTTTCCTTTTCTTTTGCTTACTTGTTTCCTTTCTCATTATCCTGGATATTAGTGGACTTACTATACATTCTGATCTGTACTTACTCAGAGATCCCCTGTCAGGGCATAGGGTATTGGACTTGTTTCACTTTACACAGGTCCACCACCATCCCTTGATACTGCATACTTATATTTAGCCTGTGTTATCCACATATGGCAGATATCCCTCCTATCCTCATGACTTGTGTTAACTCATACTTACTCACATGGCATCTCATTCTCACCTATTTGCCCTTTGTATAAATACTTGACTCATTGGTAGAACAAGCCTTAAGCTTGTTTTCTTGTACTTTACCATACTCGAATCCAGGAGGCTCTCCCTCACATACCACTCTCATTGTTCTCCAACCTGGTAGCTCAACACTAGCCAGTGCCCTGCTTATCTCATCACTTTAGCCAAGGAACCAGGCTAAGCTTTGCCTTTGGAACCACCATTGATCCCATCATCCCGATAGGACCTTGCTGACATCCATCACACTAAGTCCTTACACTAGAACAAGCTTCTTGTCCAAACTTGAGGCTTACAATCATGGTGCCCCCAGTATCCAACCCATTGCCAATGTGTATTTGCTATAGCAGCACACAGCAAACTTATCTGTTCATTGCTGATTCATCATCAGAATTTGCAGTACAGTACACTGGAAATGACATCTGGAAACTCACAGCAGACCCCAGATGCATCGTTGATACATCAAAGGAGTTCCCAATTCTTGAAAAGATACTTGAACATCTCCTAAGCCCAGCACCACCAACCCCTGCACCAATCCCAGAATCCAGAATGTTGAACCAAGCCCAGGACCAACTAAAGGTCAATATACCAACTGAATTCAATGGCAATTGTGCCAACTTCAGAAGCTTCCTCATTGCCACCACCCTCTATATCAATAGCATGGGATCCGATGCCACTGATACATCCAATGTCACTTTCACACTGACTTATATGACCAAAGGAATGGCTCTCCAGTGGAAGAACTGATACACTGAGGAATTCATGATGAAAGATAACCTAACCCACCATTCATGGTCAGAATTCCTAAACCTCTTGAATGGCTTGTTCAGAGATGACAATCGTGCAAGCAAGGCCTTGGCCAAGCTCAATAATCTCTGCCCCAACCCAAAAATCACTGTCAACTAGTATACTGAGTGGTGCGTGCAACTTGTTTCTGAAGCCAGGATCAAAGAAGATCCCACTATCATTGCTTTCTACCAAAGAGGTCTACCAGAGTATGTCAATGATGCCATCTGCATGATGACCAACATCCCCAGCACCATGGCTGCCTTCCAACAAAAAGTTGCCATCATTGTCAACAACCACCACCACCAGGAAGCCTTGAAGCAAAGGCAACCCTTCCAACTGTTCATGTCCAAGCAGAAGGACAGTGATGCCATGGACATTGATGGGGTAAAGGCAAGAGTTGCCCTCAAACCCCTGACTGAAAAAGAACAACAATGGATGCATGAAGAAAACCAATGCTTCACATGCAGAGAGAAAGGCCACATGGCCAAAGACTGCAAGAAACAACTAACCCACCCCACTGAATGGAAGCCTTGCTCTTCCAAGGTCAAATCAATTGACCAAAAAGACACTGCCTCAGAATCTGAACCTGAGAAGCTGAAGAAGAATGAGTCCTCCTGAAAGGCTTAAAAGTCTAAGGCAACCACTGCATCAGATGCTGATGAAGAATCTGAAGGGGATGAACCACCAAGGTATTCATCTGCCAAAGCCAAGAAAGTCATCACAAGGAAGGACCTCAGTGACTTCATGAAGACACTCACCCAGGAGGAGAGGAAGGAATGAATGGAAGGACATATCGAGGATTTTTAGATGGTCTGGTCCCAGCTATGTGGTTCCAGACTAAAGCTGTGTACTCCAAATGCAAATTTGCTCATGCCTCTTCTGCTAATAGAAATGCATTCATATTACCAGTCAAGATCTGTTCACAATGGGGAAAGTGTAGCCACCACAAAGAAGCCCTCCTAGACAGTGGAGCAACAATTAACATCATCAGCTCAAAGCTCACTAAAGAACTCCATCTCCACCTCATCCCACTCAGAAAACCCATCAAGATCCACAACATTGATGATACCAGCAATGTTAGTGGAAACATCACCCACTGCGTCCAGATCTCTATGATGGTTGGCATACACAAAGAAGTCATTGACTTTCTAGTTGCCAACATCAGACATGATGAAATTGTGCTCAGATATCCATGGATGCAAAAACACAATCCGACAATCAATTGGCTTGAGCCCTACCTACAGTTCAAAGACTGCCCCCCTGTATGCCAACTCTCCCTTGATGATCAATGGGAACACACAATCCAACCTGTTGCTGACTTCAAAGCTGGAAAAAGAAGAAACCCACACCGAGGATACAATCCTAAATCCCAGCCAATCTGAGGTATTGACAACAAAGGAACAGAACATTCCCTTTGTTGATTTATTGCCCACTCTCCACTCCCAGCCATTGACTTTGAAGATGGAGATGAACTATACCTAGCCATCCCATCAGAAGAATCTTGCAGCGCCACCAAGTCTACAAAACTAGTGGCTGCTGAAAACATGAATAAGGACAAGAAAATGGTTGAAGAAATGGTACTGGCACAATATCTGGAATATCACAAGGTCTTTGAGGAAGAAGCATCCCAATCCTTCACCAAGTGGGGTCATTGCATTGAACTCAAGCTAGATGCAGTACCAGAAAACAATTGTAAGGTGTACCCCCTGTCTCCCAGTGAACAAATGGCCCTAGATGAATTCCTCAAAGACATGCTCAATCAAGAGTACATTTGACAATCAAAATCCCCTTTTGCATCCCCCTTCTTTGTCAAGAAAAAGGATGGCAAATACCAACCCATCCAGGACTACCACCAACTGAACAGTATGACAATCAAGAACCAGTATCCTCTCCCACTCATCTCCGATGTTGTCGATAAACTGAAGAGAGCTAAAATCTTCACCAAGTTTGATGTATGTTGGGGATATAACAACATTTGCATCAAAGAGGGAGACAAATGGAAAGCTGCATTCAAAGCAAACTGCAGGATGTTTGAACCATTGGTGATGTTTTTGGTCTTATGAACTCTCTGGCCACATTCCAAGCCATGATGAATGACACCTTCAAAGACCTCATTGAAACAGGCTGTGTCTTCATATACATGGATGACATCCTCATTGCAATGGAATCCCTGGTAGAACATTGCTGACTCATCAAACTGGTATTACAATGCCTTCAGGACCACCATCTGTTCTTCAAACTGGAGAAATGTCATGACTCCCTTTTCACCCTTATTTTATACTCATTTCTACTTATATTTCTTTGACTATTTACTATACAGATACAAGTCACATGACCTGTGGCTGAGATCATATTTGGTATGTCATGTGATGTCACATGATCTTATCTTATCTTATCTTGATTTGTTATCTAATATGTCACATGATTCGATTATCTTATCTTATCAGGTCACATGATCTCTTATCTAATCTGTCACCTGATCTCATGTCATGTGATCTGCTTACATTATTGCTGCTTACTTATCCAGTGTAGGACATGCGTACTATGCGCTGCATACGCACTGTATCCGCGCGCAACACGCACACACTTCATATTTACTTACTGCGCCTCCCACAGTTACTGCGCATTAGACATGCATACAAAGGCCCTAAGCCTTGAGGCCCTTACTATAAGTACTGGCTACTTTCTCGTATACAAGCCAGTTGATTCTGGTCTTCAATCCTCTCCTTCCTTATTAGGATGAGTCTGCTAGATCTCCCAATGAAGCTGGGATATGTTTGAGTGGCTAGCATCTGGCTACACTCTTACAAGAAATGTGAATTTGAGAAAGTGGATGTTGAATATCTTGGAATGTGAGGCTGATGCTGAGAGCAAGGCCAATAACTGAAGGGAAGAAGAACAACAGGATGGATTGAGCAGAGGTCAAGAGGATGTATCTTGCTGTAGGCAGATATCCCAGATGATCAGAACTAAAGAAATACAGAGTACACTGAGAGGTATATATAGTACAGTGTTAAGGGCAGGCTCAACCATGTAAGATGTGTGTTGAGCCTTATCAACCAATAGCCATAAGACCTCATGGTCTGTGTGTTGGAACCCTATGGAATATCATAGAATGATGAGTAAGTAGATGCACAGCATATGAGTCATCTGTAAGTAGTAAGTAGCCTGGCTTAGTAAGTAAAGAGAAAGAAAAGATAATACTAACGAGACAAAGCTTTAGAGTTAAGCTGAGTCTCAATAAATGTCTGTAAAAGGAATGTGCTTATATAAGAATGCATGTCATGAATATAGAGAGAAAGGAATAAGAAATAGACAGTCCTGACATGGAATGCATCTCAGTCAAGGAATTGTCACCATGGATCCAATCAAACTGAAAGGACTTGCAGAATGGCCAACTCCAAAGAACCTCAAAGAAGTACAAGGTTTCCTAGGGTTTGCCAACTTCTATTGTCACTTCATTTGAAACTTTGCCAAAATCACTATACTGCTCAATGCACTCACTTGCAAGGACAAAACTTGGGAGTGGGGACCTAGACAACAGCTATCATTCAGGATGCTCAAGGATCACTTCATGGAATCCCCTGTCATTATCCAGCCCAACACTGACCAACCTTTCTGAATTGAATGCAACACCTCCAAGTTTGCATGTGGAGGAGTCCTGTTTCAAAGAGGAGACAATGGTATCTGGCACCTGGTTGCATATATGTCCAAGTCCTTCATAGAAGCTGAATGCAACTATGATATCTATGACAGAGAACTACTGGTGATCATCTGATGCTTAGAAGAATGGTGACATTATCTTGAAGGTTCCCTGCACACTATTGAAATCCTATCTGATCATAAGAATCCAGAAATTTTCAAGGAAGCCAAAAAACTGTCTAGATGACAAGCCTGATGGGCCCTCTATCTCACCCAGTTTGACCTTAAAATCATGCATATTGCAGGCAACAAGGCTGGCAAGCCTGATGCCCTATCCTGCCACCCTGATCATGACTCCAGAGATGCCAACAATGAAGATCAGATCCTACTCCTGGACACCCTCTTTGCTCATGCTACTCAGGAAGATTTTGAATGACCAACAGAGTACGATATATCAATATCAGATTTCCTACAAAACATATAAAAGGCACAACAGGATGATCCTGCACTCACAGATATCATCAGATTCCTAAGCACAAACAAGGGATCACCAATGAAAACCACACTGAAAAAGAATTTGAGTATCACAGACAGATTACTCTTCTACAAAGGCAAAATCTATATCCCCCCTGTTGAAAAACTTCATCATGAAGTTATGGCTACATTCCACAATGGACCTACTGCAGGTCATCCTGGATGTTTGAAAGAGTGTCAAGATGGCATTATTGGATTGGTATGAGGAAATTTGTTTTCAACTTTGTTGATGGTTTCACTGTTTGTCAGTCAACCAAAAACCTGCCAAATCACCCCAAAGTTCCCCTCATGCCAATTCCCCCACAGTCCAATGCTCTTCTGTTCTCTATGGTCTCTATGGACTTCATCATGGATCTTCCCAAGTCCAATGGCTACAATGCCATTGTTGACTTTGTTGACCATGATGTAACTAAGGCAACTGTCATTGTCCCTTGTCATACCACAATTACCATGGAACAAACATCTCAAATCTATTGCAATCACATATGGAAGAACTTTGGCCTCCCCACAAAGCTTATATCAGATTGTGGAACACAATTCACTGCTGCATTCATGTCTGAACTCTGTCACATCCTCCAGGTCCAGCAGGCTATGTCTACAGCCTATCACCCACAAACAGATGGCTAAATGGAATGCTTGAACCAGGAATTAGAGCAATTCCTTTGTGCATATACCTTGATTTAACAATCTGACTGGTCCCAATATCTATCCACTGCAGAATTTGCCCATAATTCCCACTATCACACTACCATCAAAATGTCACTGTTCTTCGCTCTCATGGGTTACAAACCCTTATCTGTACCTATCCTGACTTCATCTGACTCCACCCTGTTATTTGATTGGATCATGGAACTGTTGCAACTCCATGATGAAATTAAAGTGGCACAACTCCTGGCACACAATGATTGGATGGATAATACTCCATCCCAATTGTATCAAATTGGTGATCAGGTTTGGCTTGAAGGTAAACACCTCCACACCCTCTCACCCTCTTTGAAACTTGCCCCTCACCAATATGGAGCATTTCTGATCATGGATATCATTAACCCAGTTGCTTATTGTCTATCACTCCCTGGTCACTGGTCAACCTGCATTCACCCTGTTTTCCATGTGTTGCTTCTTGCCCCATATAGAGAAACTGCTGCACATGGTCCAAACTTCACCCAACCACTCCCAGACCTCATTGAAGGCAAGGAACACTTTGAAATTGACAGATTCGAAGATCACCACCTATACCGTAATCAACCCCAGTTCCTGGTCAAATGGCTTGGTTACCCAGCTTCAGAAAATCAATGGCTCCCACATTCTGAATTAGAAGCCCATGCCTCGGACCTTCTAGATGCATTTGAACAGCTCCACCCAACTCCAGAATCATCTAGATGCCATGGACATCGTCATTAAAAGGAGGGGGTAATCATTCCATCTTTCCCCAGAACTTTTCAGCTCTAAACAACCCTCACTGCATAAACTGATTCCAAATCATCTTCCCATCTCCCAACTGTCTCCAACAATGTCTTCCACCTCCAGCCCCACCCTACCCAACCTTGATGTCTTTGACCACCTCACTAATGAATATATCAGGAGTGTCAAAAACTACTGTCAAATTATGCTCAAAGCACCTGGACACAGGTCCATCAATATGTTCAGGGTGCAGGAGAGAACCATCATGTATGATGCTAGGGGTCCCCTTGCTGAATTCCATACCTTGCCATCTTATGAACAAGCTGAACAAGCTGAGAAAGATCTGGTGGGAGTAGAAGAACGCAGGGCAAGTACCATCCCATATACGTCCAACCAGCCTGACCATGCTCCTCTCCCACCATCTCTACCACCTACCTGTCCCCTCACCCTGGTCCTCCCTGTTCCACCACACATATCCACACCCCTGCTCTGATCTGAAGTTCCTAGTGACACCCTGGTATTCTTCCCCCACCTAAATGCTGACATTGACCTGGGACCCATATCACCTCCAGTAACTAATCAGGAGGAACTCTCAGTGGAATCTTCTGGATCATCAGGTGATCACTATGACACCCCAGATGATCAGAATGATGAAGTGGGAGTACACCCTTGCTTTAGTGACTTGGAACCTGACTACCTGTTCCATGTCCTTGTTACCCTATGTTGCACTCCAGACACCACCACACCTGACCTAGTCCTCACACCAGGGGGGAGAAACTACATGAACCTCATGTATAAAGCAGAACCTGTGCTTGGTAAATACCTGTGAGAGAACCCAGAACTTGAGATTGATCTCCAACACGCCCTCCTTCACCCTCATGCCAGGGAGACCTTCAGTCATGCTTGCCACCATCTTTGAAACAAGGGTATCACATATGATATTAGGATTGGTCTCACTGTGTTGAATGGCTTACCATGTTCAAAACTCATGTTGATGCTCTCCTATCTCAGAGATGTCATGAAAAGGCTGAGATAGCCAATAAACTCATCAATGTGGATGCCTATAGATGCCTGCTACTGTTCCTTGCCACCCCTCATATGATTGACCTTCATGACTTGCCCCCACTTCCATCCCCTTCCCTCCTGCCTGCTGACCATCTCAGAGGAGGAGTGGATGAATCTGAAACAAGTCAACCTCATTGCAACAAAAAGATTTGCTGCTGGAACTGCAGTAAGGTAGGCCATCATTTCAAGGAATGTTGGTCCCCTCTCTGTGAAGGGTTTAACCCTGATCACCCCTCACTGCCTCCTCATTGTCATTGTCATGTCCACACTCTACTGATCAATTGACTTTGCAACCATTCTCACTCTGGTCCACATATGTATCAATGCTGGACTTGTTTGGGATGTCACTTGGACCTCCAACTCAGTAATCATTCCATTGATTGTCATCATAATCATCACTTGCCTATCCCTGATTACATGGACTACAACCTCAACACAGTGGATGACTACAATCAGAGGCTGGGACATCCTCTGGGTAACTGGGGGGTAATGTAACAATTATCCCTTTCTTTTGTTTACTTGTTTCCTTTCTCATTATCCCAGATATCATTGGACTTACTATATGTTCTTGTCATGACCTGGTCCAGTCTCTGCTTACATGAGCCAGTCTCTGCTTATGTTTCCAGACCGAACCATTCCATTTCCACACTTGTCACAATTCTACAAGTGTTGTCTTTGTGCATTGGTAGGTGCTGCACATGCCACACCACTCTGCACGTGTCCATCTGTCCATCCATCTGTCCGTCCATCCATCTGTCCGTCCATCTGTCCAGTCCATGGTCCCATCCCACGTGTGTATAACCTTTCCATCCTTGTTCTGCCTTATGCAAAGTACTACATTCCTTTCCAACATAGCTCATTACATTATTCCTTTCTGACATATGCATTTCCAACTTCCACAACACTCCTTAGTCCTTTTCCTTTGGTTACTCTGTTCTGCTTTCACAGTCCTTACCTCTATGACCTTTGGAGTGGCTGCATACATTCCACTCCTTTCCACTCTGCTCTGGACTATGAACATTATTATTTTCACAGTATATAGAGGATCTCTGTAAATTTTCCGATCCCTTTGGAATTATTATTGGTTGTCCTTGTCTCATCTTGAGTGAGGCCTCATCCTGAGTCATTCCCACTGTTTCCAGCCAGCACTCTGTCTATTTCTTTGTATTCTAACTCATTCTGCTTTGCTACACTTCGCTCTGCTCATTGTGATGGGTAGAAGATATGTGAGCACCCACTCCAACTTCCAGTTGCTCTAGGGAAGCTCTGCTTCCATTTCTGTCTCTCTGACCAGTCCGCTTTCAACAGGACATGGTCTTGGCAGTATAATAATTCCCTCTACTCATCTACTAACATGGTACCACCAGTTACTTGTTCTCATTCCACCACTACAGGCCCCCCTGCTCTGCAGTCAGGCAGCAATCCTCTGCTTGGTCCAGCAATTCCAGAATCTGATGAGTCTGCTCTGCAGCTTGCAGTTCTGCAGACAGAGCACTATGACACTCTGTTGGAAGAACTCAACCAACCTTTCCAACAGGACATTCCTCCCCACATTTCTCCTCCTTCCACTGATCACAAAAACAACCCTTTTTATGTTTCCCATGACACTGAGATTGCACAATTGCAATCCCAGATGGAGGTATTAAGTGAAAGACTTGCTGCACTGATGCCTTCCCAGGAAGAACCCTTCCCTACATGACCCTGACAGTCCAGTTCCACTCTCCGCTTCCTTCCAGAACAGAGCGGACTGGCAGATTCTGATCCAGCAGATTCTATCCCTGGTTCCTGGACCAGTACTCTGATTCCCCGTGCAAACACAATGAGTAGGGCTGTTCCACCAACAGGGTTCCTCCCTCATGTACAGTGGAGGTTCCCACATTCAATCCATTGGGTTCCTCCACTTCTGACAACTGGAGCATTCGGAATACCACCTGTTCCACAAAACAGCCCATATCCTCCCAATATTCCACCTACTGCTCCTTTTAATCCTGCTTATTACCCTGTGAATACCACTAATGCTCTGCAACCTTATGGTTACCCATTCCCCCCTCCTCCAGCTAGGGAACATGGGCCTAAGGTCAAGGAGCCCACTGCTTTCACAGGAACAGATTCCACCAAACTCCAAGAGTTCTTGGCCCAGTGCCAACTTACTTTCAATGTGGAACCCATTCGGTATGGGTCGGAGGAAGCAAGGGTCATGTTTGCAGCATCCTATCTTACAGATGCTGATGCAGCATGGTTCCAACCTTTCCTCCTCTCCACCTTTCTGGTTCCTCTTCTTTCTGATTGGGATGTGTTCACCTATGAACTAACCCAAATGTTTGGAGATCTGAATCTCACCTCCACTTTGGAGCAGAAGATTCTGAGTCTCCGCATGCAGGATTCTCACTCTGTTAACCGTTATATTGTTGACTTCATGAAACACTCCGCAGATACAGGCTGGAATGACACTGCTCTGGCTCATACTTTCTACAATGGTCTTCCCGACTGTATTAAGGATGAGTTAGTGCACCAGGGTAGTCGTCCCTGCACCTTTGTGGACATGAAGTCACAGGCCTTGGTCATTGACCAAAGGTACCATGAATGCCAACAGGAGAAGGGTGCAAATAGTAGTCGGGGCTTTGGAGACCATACTGGAGACGGTACCAAGTCTTCCGCTGTTTCCAGCACTACCACTGCATCCTCCACCTCTCCTCAAGTTCAACCCCACTTCAACTGATCAGGGAACAACCCACATTCTGCTGGTCCTTCCAACTCCACTCATGCATGACCTTCTGATGTTGGGGCCAACTTGGACCCCACTGGTCATCTCTGTGAGGTGGAGTGGAAACACAGATGCAAAAAAGGATTGTGTTTGTATTGTGGAGAAGCTAACCACACTGTCAGCAAGTGTCTGAAGATTCCAGTGGACAAGCGGTCCATTGGAAACACTTCCACTGCTGGTAGGGCTACCTTTGTGATCTCCCCCTCAGAAGATCCCTTCCTTCTGCTTTTTTAGATGCAGAGGAAAACAATCCGGAAGTCCAGAACTAGATGATGCTACATGGACTCTGGACTTCGGGTCTGTGTCTCTGCACGCATCCCGGATTTCCACTGTTTCAGTTTCTTATGCCTCCACTTCTCTTTCTTCTCATTCTTCTCATTCTTTTATTATCTTAATTAGTGTTCCTTCTATGTCCGATTCTCCTATTCCTGCTCTTGTTGATTCTGGTGCTTCCTCTAATTTTGTTGACTCCACTTTTATGGGCAGAGTGCAGGTGGATCCTAGTCTGCTTGTGTCTCCCATTGAGCTTAGTCTTTTTGATGGTAAACCCACCTCCCATGGCTTAATAACCCACTCCTACTGTTCCGATATTTCGTTTTCTCCGGGCTATGAACAGTCTGTTAATTTTCTAGTCACTACTCTACACCCAGATGCCTCTATCATTCTCAGTCTCCCATGGTTCTGATATACTAACCCGGACATAGACTGGCACAGTTTACTGCTCTGATTTCGTTATGGAAGGGATCTCCCTTCCAGTCCATATTCCGTTCTGACACCTTTTGTTCCACCTGCCCAACTGGTGGTGGTTCTGCTGGATTTTACAATTCCGATCCTCTGATCAACAACAACTATAGCTTCGGCTTCTGGGTTCACGCCCCCAGGAGATGTTCTCCACACTCCCAATGTCTTCACATCTGCGGCAGTTCCTGAAACAAACACCAACACCACTAGGGATCTGGAGTTGTTGACACTCCCATCCACCCCAGACATCCACTCCGCTATGGAGTTGGACTCTCCGATTACAGTTTCTCCTACTACAGTTTCTCCTTTTGAACCTTGTGTTACTGATGTTCCAGATTTAGAAGACGTGGAAGATGATAGTGATGATGAGGATGATTCTATAGCTGTTGAAGCTATCAAGCGTCGTATCCGATTCATCGGAGCAGCACCATTCACACTCTTGTGGAAACAGGGGACACCTTGTTACTTGCTATATGTCCATCCAGAGTCACTGAATACCTCTCTGACAGATCCCTTGCCATCCCCTTCCCTTTCCACAGATGCATCAGAGGCCCCACATTCATGAGCAGACCTCTGTGCAGTTCCTCCTCTTTCCAATGCTTGACTAACTTCTGATGAATCTGAACTATTTAATAATATTATTCCCCCAGAGTATAGAGATTTCGATGATGTATTCTCAAAAGCAGATGCAATTCTGATTCCTCCTCATCATCTGTATGATATGTGGATTGAGTTGGAGTCAGAGACACTGCCTCCCATTGGTCCAGTCTATTCCATGTCAGAACTAGAGCTCCGAGCATTGTGCAAATACCTTGACAAGATGTTGGGGAAAGGATTTATCCAATCCTCTAACTCTCTGATTGGTGCACCTGTTCTCTTTGCCAAAAAGAAGGATGGTTTGCTCCGGCTCTGTGTCGACTATCAGAAACTCAACAAATTAACCCGAAAAAACAAGTATGCACTTCCGCTCACTGGTAACCTTCTAGACCAACTCTGCTCCGCAAAGGTCTTCTCCAAGATTGACCTGCGCACTGGATATAACAATGTCCACATTGCAGAAGGTCATGAATGGTTAACTGCTTTCCACACGTGCTATGGTGCATTTGAATATTTGGTTATGCCTTTCAGACTCACTAATGCTCCATCCACTTTCCAGTATTTCATGAATGATATCTTCTGGGATATGATGGATATCTGCGTTGTTGTCTATCTAGATGACATCCTAATATTCTCAAATTCCATAGAGGAACATCACATTCATGTCTGACAAGTTCTTCAGCATCTCCACAATCACCATCTCCATGCCAAACTGGAGAAGTGCCAGTTCCATACTGACTCTGTGGAGTACCTTGGATTCATCATCTCTCTGGATGGTGTCTCCATGGATTCCGCTAAGGGTTGGGTCATCCAGGACTGGCCTGTTCCACAGAACCTGAAGGAGGTTCAATCTTTCCTTGGATTTGCTAACTTTTATTGCTGCTTTATAGATCAATACTCCTCCATTGTCACTCCGCTGACTTGGTTGACCAAAAAGGACACTCTGTTCCAATGGTCCACTGAGGCTCAGTCTGCCTTCATTCTCCTCAAAGACTCCTTCTCCTCCACTCCCATCCTTGTCCACTTTGATCCCTCCCTTCCAACAATTCTTGAAACTGACTCCTCTGACTATGCCCTCTCCAGAATCCTCTCCCAAGTCCAGTCCAATGGTTCCCTACATCCCGTAGCCTTCCACTCCCACGCATTGCAGCCTGCGGAGAGGAACTACGACATCTACGACAAGGAACTGTTGGTGGTAGTGGATTCCTTCCGCTCCTGGCATGCATATCTTGAGGGTGCTACTCCAACCACCATGGTCATCTCCAATCACCACACCCTTGAATACTTTGCCACTACCAAGCAGCTGTCCTGCCATCAGGCTTGCTGGTCTGAATTCCTTTCTGGATTTGACTATGTGATCCGTTTCTTCCCCAGTAAACTTGGCAGAAAGCCTGATGCTCTGACATGCAGAAGAGATGTCTACCCTGACGGAGGTAGTGAGGCCTATGCATCTGCTAACCCTCAGAACCTCCAGACTCTCTTCACAGGCAGACACCTGCTTGTGACCAAGATGTTCGATTTCATGGACATACTCTCCACCATCCAATCCGGTCTCCTCTCCAACCTCCATGCAAAAGCAGTGATGGGGAAGCTTTCTGACTCTTCCAATCTACCTCCCTCCTTTCCATATAAGCTTTCCTCCGATTGCTCCCTGCTTTTGAATAATGACTGGATCTATGTCCCTGATCTC
>QLPM01005349.1:0-15710 GCA_003314695.1 Albatrellus sp. MG142
GGTGCGGGTGTGGGTGGGCGAGTAGAAGTGAAAGATCAATCATAGAGTGTATGCTCACGACTCCTTGTTCAAGGGAGAAGGCCTTCTATGAGAGACGGGTATATGAAGCTTTAACCAACAAGCTTCAAGGCGGGTGCGGGTGTCTGGTGGCGAGTGCGAGTAAAAGAAAGAGAGAACAAGCTTCATACCAATACAACCTAGAAGGTGAGGATCTAACATCGTAGTTGGGTAGGCCGTACTTCTTCAGGGATGGCGGCGGGGTGATCGAGTACATAGATGATAAAGTGCTTGGAGAAGTCCCATGGAAGACCTAGCGCATCGTAGTATGCGATTAGGCGGTCGATGAGGTCGGCTGGGTTCTCTAGTACTGGTGGATAAACATTCGCGGGTAGGACGGGTAGTGGAATGGACATGGTGGTGCAGGGGAGTAGGTGGATAGGCGGGTTGAGCCATGATGTGGATGCGAGTGAGCGGGTACCTTATAACGAGTGTCCTTATCAGCGGTGACTGCCAATCAAGGGTCCTGGGTAAAGGGTGGACGGATGGGGATAGTTTATCATCATTGCGGACCATCAGATGTTCCAGATGGAAGACAGGTGAAACAAGGGACCTAGTTTTACGTCGTTGCGGACGTCAGCTGTTCTAATATAGGAGTTCCATATTAGAAACGACTGAGCCAGTGTATTTTAACGTCATTGCGGACGTCAGCTGGTAGGGCTGAACAAGCTTGAGAGCTTCTTAGTTTAACGTCATTTCGGACGTCAACGTTTGAGGGTTGAACAGGTGTAGTTTAACGTCATTTTGGACGTTAGCTCTTAAGACTGACAGTGGTAGTTTAACGTCATTTCGGACGTCATCTAGTACGGGTGCGGGTATCAGTGGCCAGGTACAAATGAACGGGGTTACAGTTTAATGTCTTGTGTCAATCCAAACGATGCTGGTCTAGATGTCGGGGTATTCCAGTTCCAACTCCTCAAGCGTCAAGCATACCTGGGTAGGCATGAGACAACGAGAGAAATCGAACTTAGGAAAGGGGAAGTTCTGGGGTGTGTACAGGATGGATGGCATGAGCTCGGGGTGGAGGATGACTTGGATGATTTCTTGATACGCTTGTGGCCAGGGTATTTGCAGGGTATCGTAGTGAATGATGAGTGCATTAACCAGGGTGATCGGGTCATCAACTGGGTTGTCTAGATAATTCATGGTGCGGGCGCGTTGGATTAGTGATGCGATGGTAGGGCGGGGTGGACGGTATACGGGTGACGGAAGTGGTAGAGATTTTTGAATCAAGGTGAAACGAGTAGGCGGCATATAGAATAGTAAAATGTGCTAAGCACCAATGAATCGGATTTCGACTACCTTGCTTAAGGGTAGAAGCCGTCGTGTTCAAAGGGTAGGATGTAAGTAAAACAAGCGGACGAGTGGTTGTTAGAAAAGAAACAAGTGGGAGAGTGCAAAGTGGGAAAAGAAAACAGTGTGAAAAGAGAAATTACCCCCCTCTTTATCCTCGACGACCGCATCGAGGCCGTGTTACAGGAGTAGGGTGGGTAGTGGGTCCGGGTGTGTCGGGGTGAGTAATGTGAAACTGTGAAACAATACGGGGTGCGCTGCGAAGTTCAGAAGCAGGAAGCCATTCATCGTCAGATGACGGGTAGCCAGTCCAGTGAATGAGGTATTGCAGTTTTCCACGGTAAAGACAGGAAGTGACTATAGAGTCAACTTCGAAATGTTCATCGCCTTGCTTAAGCTCAGGAGGCGGGTGGGTGAAGTTGGGACCGTGTGCAGGTGTTTCAGTGTATGGGGATAAGAAAGATCCGTGAAATACCGGGTGAATTTTCCAAGAGCGCGGTAGTTCAATTTTGAAGGTAACTGGGTTGACTTGTAATAGGACTTTAAAAGGTCCGTGATGGCGTGGTGCGAGTTTGGCGGTGGGATAATGGAGGTGGAGATGGCGTCCTTCTAGATAAACGAGATCGCCAACCTTGTAGGGTAAAGAAACAACATCGTCAGACCATTTTTGGTGTGCGACGAGTTGGGCGTTCTTGATATCATCGCGAAGCTTATCTAAGAATGACAAGCGATCAGCGATGGTGGGTACGGTGGTGACGGGTACAGTGTCAGGGAGAGGTCGGGGTTCGAAGCCCATAAGAGCGTAGAATGGAGAGGTTTCGATGGTAGCGTGTTTCTTTGAGTTATGAGCAAACTCAGCTGTAATCAGGTGGTCAGCCCAGTCATCCTGACGGGCGTTACAGAAGGCACGAAGGTATTGCTCTAGTTCTTGATTCAGACGTTCAGTCTGACCATCAGTTTGCGGGTGGAAAGCTGTTGACATAGCCTGTTGGATACCTAGGAGGCGGCAAAGCTCCTTAGTGAATTTCGCAGTGAATTGGGTACCTCTGTCAGAAATCAATTTGCGAGGTAGGCCAAAGTGTCGCCAGACTTGATCGCGGTATAGAGCGGCGGTTTGTTCTGCGGTGATAGTCGAATTGCATGGTGCAATAATAGCACCTTTTGTGATGTCGTGATCGACAAAGACGGTAATGGCGTTGAAGCCATGGGATTCGGGTAGTTCCACGATGAAATCCATGGATACAGTGGAGAAGGGGGTAGCGTCTTCTTCAGGTTGGATCGGCTGCAGAGGAGCACAGGGTCGGTTGGGTAGGTTCTTGGTTTCTTGGCACATAGCGCAACCATCTACATAAGTGTGAATGAAAGTCTTCATACGAGGCCAGTAGTACGAGCGGGATACAAGGTCGAGTGTCTTCATGCGGCCAGGATGGCCGGCAGCGGGTGTGTCGTGGTGGAGTTTGACGATATCTCGACGTAGATTATCGTCAGCGGGGACATAGATGTGGGTAGAATAGAAAACGAGTCCATCAATTACACTCCAGTGTTCCTTCAGATCCGATTTCAGAGAACTGGGTGCATGTGCTTGGATCGAGGTGAGGATGTCAAGTATCTTGCCATCAAGGGCTTGACTGTCCTTGATGCGTTGGTGGAGGTGATCGTTGGATAACGTGACAGTAGTGGAACGGGTAAAAAGCTCATGGGGTAGGAGGATGCAGTCCTCATTGTCGCTGTCGCCATTGTTGTGGTCTGGACGCTGGGATAAGGCGTCTGGTTTACCCATTTTGCTTCCAGCAATATGAGTGATCTGGAAATCAAATCGAGTGAGATATAAAGCCCAACGGGCTTGTCTGCGTGTCAGTTTGCGTGCTTCCTTGAAAATTTCAAGGTTCTTGTGGTCAGACAGAATTTCGATTTTATGTGGCGACCCTTCAAGGTAATGTCGCCATTCTTCAAGTGCTCGGATAATTGCAAGAAGCTCTCGGTCGTAGATATCGTAGTTGCGTTCCGCTTCAAGGAACGACTTGGACATGTATGCGACTGGATGCCAATGGCCGTCGTCGCCAGTTTGAGAGAGTACTGCGCCACATGCCTTCTTGGATGCATCGCATTCGAGTCTAAACGGTGCAAAGATATCAGGTTGAATAAGAACAGGTGATTCCATAAACCGAGTTTTCATAGTGTCAAAGGCGAGTTGTTGCTCAACGTCCCAATGCCATGGCTGTGTTTTCTTAGTTAGGTCATTCAGGGGACGCGCAATATGAGCGAAATTACGGATAAAATGGCGATAGAAGCCGGCAAAACCGAGGAATGCCCTGACGTCTTTGAGACATTTTGGGGCAGGCCATTCCGAGATACCCTTCAATTTCATAGGGTCCATTGCTAGTTGTCCATATTGAAGACGCATGCCGAGATATTCGACTTCATCTTTCTCGAATTCGCATTTTTTGGGTTTCAAAAACAGATTGTAGTTGCGAAGACGGGCAAGAACTTGCCTCATCAGTTCGTGGTGTTCTTCTATAGTGGCAGTAGCAATCAGTATGTCGTCCATGTAGATAAAAACTTTTCCAGTGCCAATAAGGTCTTTGAAGACCTCATTCATCATTGCCTGAAATGTTGCGGGTGAATTGGTGAGTCCAAAGAACATTACCAGCGGCTCAAACATGCCGCGGTGTTACGAACCTAACATCGGCTGTGTACCATTAGTATTTTTCTTTTCCTCTTTCATCCACTCGGTCACAGGTTACGTACTATGTACATCAACATCCACACGCATCTTACACGATGACCACACGTGCACCATGCATCCGGCATCTTCCGTTGTACAGAACCTTCGCCTAGAACCTGTCGGCATATGCCGATTCCTTTAGAACCTTCGTACATGACTCAGTTATTGCTTCCACTTCTAAACCTTGTTACACTGCCTTCTTCACCACACGTTTACTGCGGATGCTGCGCATCCTTCCTATTCCATCTACCCCGGAATGCCGGGCATACCTGTACTCCTTCACCTTTCCATTCACATGTTCCGTCACCCTTCGTACCCCGTTTATTTTCCTCACCTTGTTTCACTCTCTATTGACCCACACGTACACTCCAGACTTCTCCTGACTCCCAGCTCCACTTACATGTGGATGCCACCCTACGACAACGGCCTTACGCTGTTTACTATGTTTCACCTTTGACTTATTGACATACGCGTACTCGTATGGTATGCCGTTCCCGCGTACCCATAGGTATATAAGCTTGGTCCTCTCATAGTAGAGTCCCTAAGCTTGTTCTATTGTATCTTACCCAGTACTAGACTTGCCAAATACCAGTCCACCTTGTGTCATACTCCTTTTGCCCTGACAAGGCATTGTCATACCTCATCCTCACCAGCTTATACTTGAACCTTGCAACCTAGCCCCTCTATCTAGGGGAACCCTTGCTCGCTTTAGCAAGCCACCAACGTCCCGAGCATACTCCACCACCTAATAGGATTCCGGCCGCGCGTACGCGTGCTGAACCCTTACACGCAGTTGGTTTTGAAGGCAGCCTTCCATTCGTCGCCGGGTTTAATGCGAACGTTGTTGTAACCCCAGCGGACGTCGAATTTGGTGAAAATCTTGGCATCCTTCATTTTGTCTACAACATCAGAAATTAGTGGTAGTGGATACTGGTTTTTGACAGTCATAGAATTGAGCTGTCGATAATCTTGTATGGGTCGAAGTTTGCCATCCTTCTTCTTGACAAAGAAGAAGGGGGATGTGAATGGTGATTGCGACTCGTGGATGTAACCTCTAGACAGCATGTCTTCGAGGAATGCGTCGAGCGCCTTCTGTTCGTCAATGTTCAGCGGGTAAATCTTACAGTTGTTAGCAGGAATAGCATCAGGTTTGAGATTAATAGCGTGATCCCATTTGCGAAACGGTGGTAGAGCGCGTGATGCGACCTCTTCGAAGACAGTGCAGTATTCAATGTATTCAGCGGGTATTTGCTCTTCAAGAGTCTTGACTTCTTTCTTCTGGTTTTCAGCTGCTGCGAGCTCGGTGGATTGCGTGGTGCGATGGATTTCTTCCTCGGAATTGGGAAAGGCGAAGTAGAGTTCGTCTCCTTCAGATAGGAGTGGTTCAGTGTCGGGTTTTGAAATGAAGCGACGGGTGAGAAGTTCGTCATCATTCAAGGTAAGACCGGTAGCTGGTATTTCAGAATTTGAATTAGCAAAACGGACAGTTTTCTTGGGTGTTACTGATAAGGCTGATGCGCGTTTGCCTGCTACAAAGCGTGCACGAGAGGCGGGGAAGCATCGCCATTGCTGATCAACAGATATCTGGCAAAATGGCGGGCAGTTGGTGAAGTCAAGTAAGGATGTTTTCCAGTTGATGTCGGGGTTGTGTTTTCGAAGCCAAGTATGACCTAGAATAAGGTCATCTGTTCCAAGGTTACAAACGAGGAAACGGATCATTTCCTCATGACCATTAGTTTTCATGGCGAGGTATACTTTGTGTGTAACGTGACTGGAGATATTCTCGGTGTTGTCAACGTTACGTACTCGAATTTCTTCACTAAGTGGCATAGTTTGCATGCGGTATTTCTTGATGATTCGGCGGTTGATGAAGTTGGTGGTAGCGCCGCTGTCAAGGAGAGCACGGATGGTGATTTTCTTGGTACCTGTGCATGATCGCAACTCCACTGGAATGTAGAGTGCGTGTTCTTTTGGCAAGAATGTTTCAGTAAGAATAGCAGTGAGGGAAGGTTTATCCTGGTTTAAGCGAGCCTTCTTGGCGATCACTTGTCTCTGTTTCTTCTCAGCTTTGATGTGAATTTTAAGCTGTTGTTTATCCTCGAGAATTGAGGCATTCAGGATGGATGCGATGGTTTGTCGGTTGTTCTTGGATAGTTGCCTGAAGGCCTTGGTGCATTCAACGGGTGACTTCGTGAGATCAAAGAAGTCAGTAGCGAGTTGTTTCTGAGATACTTTGGTAATAGTGGTTGGTTTGCGACGCTTGCAAATATTGCAGTCGCAGTTCTGGTGTTCGCGTTTTTGAGGAATAACGTATGTCATCCTCTTCTGGGTTTTCTGTTCCTTCAGCTGTTGATAGCCGACAGGATCGATGCGTTTGAAGTAGGCCGCAAACTGACAGCGTACAATCTTCTGGTGAGCTAGTGATAGTGTCTTGAAATAAGACCTAAATTGTGAGTTGGTCAGGTGTTCCCAGTCAGACTGGACGGGTTCCTGTTCATCTTCAGACGATAGATCAGAGTCATCATCATGAAGAGTGGGTAAAGAAGTGGTAGATGATTGTGGGGATACATGCAATCCTTCGAGTTTTGATGTGAGATCATCGATTTGCTGTTGGAGTGAGGAATCTTCCTCTTCCTCCTCTGGTACAGGTTCGAGATGGCGTAGAATCGCCCATCGGTTGTGAGAGCTGGATGCAGGATTGGACTGGTAAGACATGGTAAGAAAAACTAAAGTTTTTCGCTGGTTGGATCACAAGATATCAGTGGATCAAGTACGGGTGGTACGTCAGGAGCGAAGAGAAAGCTTGTTCTAATGTAAGGGTTCAGCACGCGTATGCACGGCCAGAATCCTATCAGGTGACAGAGTACACTCGGGACGTCAGTGGCTTGCCAAAGCGAGCAAGGGCTTCCCTAGATAAAGGGGCTAGGTTGCAAGGTTCAAGTATAAGCTGGTGAAGATGAGGTATGACAATGCCTTGTCAAGGCAAAAGGAATATGACACAAGGTGGACTGGTATTGGCTAGTCTAGTACCGGGTAAGATACAATAGAACAAGCTTAGGGACTCTACTATGAGAGGACCAAGCTTATATACCTATGGGTACGCGGGAACGGCATACCATACGAGTACGCGTATGTCAATAAGTCAAAGGTGAAATATAGTAAACGGCGTAAGGCCGTTGTCGTAGGGTGGTGTCCACATGTAAGTGGAGCTGGGAGTCAGGAGAAGTCCGGAGTGTACATGTGGGTCAATAGAGAGTGAAACAAGGTGAGGAAAATAAACGGGGTACGAAGGGTGACGGAACATGTGAATGGAAAGGTGAAGGAGTACAGGTATGCCCGGCATTCCGGGGTAGATGGAATAGGAAGGATGCGCAGCATCCGCAGTAAACATGTGGTGAAGAAGGCAGTGTAACAAGGTTTAGAAGTGGAAGCAATAACCGAGTCACGTACGAAGGTTCTAAAGGAATCGGCATATGCCGACAGGTTCTAGGCGAAGGTTCCGTACAACGGAAGATGCCGGATGCGTGGTGCGTGTGTGGTCATCGTGTAAGACGCGTGTGGATGTTGACGTACATAGTACGTAACCTGTGATCGAGTGGATGAAAGAGGAAAAGAAAAATACTAATGGTACACGGCTGATGTTAGGTTCGTAACAGGCAAGCAGTCAAACACCTAAGACGAGTGGCAGAGCCCTAGGCAAAGCCCAAGGTTTGAGAGTGAGTTAGATGAGTAGTATAAGCTCCCTAATAAAGGAAAGCTTATATGGATGAGTAGACTTGCTGAGGATCCAGATGACAGATACACTGTATTTGTAAGGGTTCAGCACGCATGTGCGTGGCTGGAATCCTATCAGGTGGCAGAGTACACTCGGGACATCGGTGGCTTGCTAAGACAAGCAAGGGTTCCCCTAGGTAAGAGGACTAGGTTGCAAGGTTCAAGTATAAGCAATAGAGGACGAGGTATGACAATGCCTTGTCAGGGCAAAAGGAGTATGACACAGGTAGACTGGTATTGGCTAGTCTAGTACCAGGTAAGATACAATAGAACAAGCTTAGGGACTCTACTATGAGAGGACCAAGCTTATATACCTAAGGGTATGTGGGAATGGAATACCATATGAGTACACATATGTCAGTGACTGTAAGGGTTTAACACACAGTCGAGCAGTCAAACACCTATATGACGAGTTGGCAGAGCCCTAGGCGAAGCCCAAGTTTGGAGAATGAATAGACAAGGTGAGACAAGTCAAAAGACTTGCGAAGACTTAGTAAGGTGTGCTGAAGATCCAATGTACTGGTTATTGTACAAGAGGATAAGCTTAGGGCTTATCCTCGCAGTGAGTGACAGTTTATATACAAAGAACTTGAGGGTAGGTATCCCTCCTATGCATGGGTGTGTTTGTGCAGTAACTCCTTATCCTCCAATAGGATATCAGGAATATGAGTCAGATATAAGCAGAATAGAACAGTATGGAATGAAGTAGAATGAATGCGAGTCACAATGGAAGGAATACTGCTTGGTAAGTGACAAGGGTTATCAGACAGAGTGAAGGGAGGATAAGCAGTAAGGTGAAAAGAAATTAGTCCAGTATGTTTGTAACAGTGATGAAAGATGAAACATGGTGAATGGTGTAAGGCCATTGTCGTAGGGTGGCATCCACATGTAAGTGGAGCTATGAGTCAAGGGATGTCCAGAGTATGCATGTGGGTCAATACAAAGTAAAACAAGGTGATGAAAATAAACAGGGGATGAAGTATGACAGAACGAGGGAAAGGACAAGTGAGGGAATACAGGTACACCCAGCATTCTGGGGTAGATGGAATAGGAAGGATGCGCAGCATCTGCAGTAAACATGTGGTGAAGAAGGCAGTGTAACAAGGTTTAGAAGTAGAAGCAATAACCAAGTCACATATGAAGGTTCTGAGGGAAACGGCATATGCTGACTGGTTCCAGGTGAAGGTTCCATTCAACAGAAGATGCTGAATGCATGATGTGCATGTGGTCGTCATGTCAGACATGTGTGGGTGTTGACGTACATAGTACATAACCTGTGATTGAGTAGTTGGAAAAGGAAAAGAAATATACTAGCGGTACACAGCCGATGTTAGGTTCGTAACAGTATTGTACAAGAGGATAAGCTTGGCTTATCCTCACAATCTGATGCAGTATTTATACATAGTACTTGAGGGCAGGGCTCCCTCCTGTGTGCAGGTGTTCAATGTAAGCAATCCCTTATCCTCCAATAGGATCACAGGGATGTGAGTCAGAGATAAGGATCCAAGAATAGAAGTAAAACAAGTCAGAACAAGTTTTGGGCTAAAAATAGAACAATAGAAGCGAAGGCTATCCACCTCATGTATCCAGTGAGGCAGATGAGTCAGAGATAGCAAAGATAGATCAGATAACAGGAATGGGATGGAATGTGATGGAATACCACTTGTTAAGTGAGAATGGTGATGATAACTGGTGTAGCAGGTAAGCAGTAAGGTGAAAAGAAAATAAGTCCTGGTAATTGTAACAGTTATTACAGCAGTTAAATTCTCCAGTTTGGCCCTAGTACAAGTACTGTGCAGATTCTGGTCCATATGACTCAAAGTATGCTACAGGATCTATTATGAACGCATAATTGGGAGAGACACACAGTCCTTTTATGATTGCTGGGGCAAAGTCTGATTCAAGTTCAAACCTTTCGTATATCTGCTCACTGATGGCTTGTGAGTACTGCCTTCTTTGGCTTTTGGGTGCTGAGATCCACTCCTGAGATCTTGGATTGGGACAAAGGTTCCACAGAAATCTTTCTACATGGGTAAAGGGTTGCCTGAGATGTTCTAATGTGATGGAGTAATGCCACGCAATAAGTCTTTGGCATAGATGAGGTCTTCTTTTGTTGAAATACTTGCAAGGTTGAAGTTCCTCAAAGTAGGGGTCATTGGCATAAGTGAGATGAAGTTGTAGGTGGTTGTGTTTCGCTTTGGAGTGAGTGTAGTATGAGTGATGAAGGGTTGGAGTACATCCCACTGTAAAGAGTGAAACAAAGGTTTTGTAAGGGTTCAGCACACATACCTGTGGCCGGAACACCTATCAAGTGTGGGTATGCTCGGGACATCTTGGTGACTTGCTAGAAAGAGCAAGGGTTCCCCCTATAGAGAGAGGATAGGTGGAATAGTTCAGGTAAAGCTGGTGAGGACAAGTTATGAGGATGCCTTGTCAGGGCAAAGGATACTGTTGAAGTTAAGGTCAAATACCTGACCATGTATATTCCAGGCTACATCTCGTCTGAATGAGGACAGACACTCATAGTAGCCTGAGCCTACATCTTCACATTGTGCTAATACCACTTCACTTAACCAAGGCCTGGTAGCTCAGTGGTTAGAGCAACTCACCCGGTTAGTGGGAGGTCCTTGGTTCGAACCCAAGCCAAGCCACTCTTTTATGTCTAATTGGCATCACGCATTTCAACAGATACAACACTGGTATTGCTGGTATTCCAAGTAGATAACTACAAGGCAGCAAGGAGCTAGTACAAGTATCAGGTAGGATACAAGAGAACAAGCTTAGAGATCCCAGTATGAGGATGTCTAAGCTTATATAGCTATGGGTATGCGGGAACAGCATACCATACTAGTGCAAGTAAAATGATGGATGGTGTAAGGCCATTGTCAAAGGGTAAGGTCCATGTGCAGGTGGAGTGATGAGTCAATAGAAGTCCCAGATGCACAGTAAGTCAATGGAAAGTGAAACAGGGTAAAGGAAAATAAACAGGGTAAGGGACAGTAGTGTAAGGGTTCAACGCACAAGCGAGTGGTCAAACACCTAAGATGAGTGGCAGAGCCCTAGGCAAAGCCCTGTTACAAACCTAACATCAGACATGTACTGTTAGTATTTTTCTTTTCCCTTCTCAACTACTCGATCACAAGTTACGTACTATGTACGTCAATACCCACATGCATTCAACATGACAACCACACACGCACCACATATCCAGCATCTTCCATTGTATGGAACCTTCGTCTAGAACTCATTGGCATATGCCAATTCCATCAGAACCTTTGTACATGACTTGGTTATCACTTCTACTTCTAAACCTTGTTACACTGCCTTCTCCACCACGCGTTTACTGCAGATGCTGCGCATCCTTCCTATTCCATCTACCCTGGAATGCCGGGCGTACTTGTATTCCTCCACTTGTCACTACACATGTTCCATCATACTTCGTCCCCTGTTTATTTTCACCACCTTGTTTCACTTTGTATTGATCCACACACATATTCCAGACTTCCCTTGACTCACAGCTCCACTTACATGTGGACACCACCCTATGACAATGGCCTTACGCCATTCATCATGTTTCACCTTTCGTCCCTGACATACATGTACTCGTATGGTATGCCATTCCCGCATACCCATAGGTATATAAGCTTGGTCCTCTCATAGTAGAGTCCCTAAGCTTGTTCTATTGTATCTTACCCAGTACTAGACTAGCCAATACCAGTTTACCTGTGTCGTACTCCTTTTGCCCTGACAAGGCATCGTCATACCTCGTCCTCATCTGTTTATACTTGAATCTTGCAACCCAGTCCTCCTACCTAGGGGAACCCTTGCTCATCTTAGCAAGCTACCAACATCCCGAGCGTACTCTGCCACTCGATAGGATTCCGGCCACACATACACATGCTGAACCCTTACAAGCCCAAGGTTTGAGAGTGAGTAGAACGAGTAATATAAGCTCCCTAGAGTGGGAAGGCTTATAGGGACAAGTTAACTTGCTGAAGATCCAAATGACAAGTATGCTGTATTGTACAAGAGGATAAGCTTGGCTCATCCTTACAGTCTGATGCAGTATTTATACATGGTACTTGAGGGTAGGTTTCCCTTCTATGTGTGGGTGTTCAATGTAAGTAATCCCTTATCCTCCAATAGGATCACAGGGATATGAGTCAGAGATAAAGGGCTAAGAATAGGCATGAAACGAGTAAGAACGAGTTTCAGGTAGAAACAGACTGAAAAGAAGCGATGGCTGTCCGCCTCATGTATCCAGTGAGGCGGATGAGTCAGAGATAACCAAGAATAGAACTGATAGTAAGAATAGAACATATGATGAGGGAATACCGCTTTGTCAAGTGGGAATAGAGATGATGATAACTGAGAGGGTGTGTAAGCAGTAAGGTGAAGAGAAAAGTAAGTCCTGGTAATCATAACAAGTAGTGAATACGAGGGTAACTTGTGAAAAGATGGGTTCATGTGGACAGGTACACTCAGCATACCAAGGGAGATGGAAGAAGTGCAATGCGCAGCATTGCCTGATGACATGTGATAAAGCAATTGAAACATGGATCAAAAGAAGCACAAGTGCACAGTAAAGTAGAACATGCAGGTTACACACAAAGGTTTTGAAGTATGGCAAATGCCAATGAGTCAAGTAATGATGCTTCCATACAATGGAAGATGCCAGTTGCCTGTGGGTGTGTTGAATGCAAGTTAGGCATGTGGTGATGGCAAAGCTTCTGTACGATGGAAGATGCCAAATGCCAGTAGGTGAGTGGGACACAAGTTGGATGTGTGGTGGCAGTTGACGTACGAAGTATGTAACCTGTGATCTAGTGGATGTAGAAGGAAAAGAAAAATAACTAATGGTACATGGCTGATGTTAGGTTCATAACAGGTTTAGAGTTTGGTGGAGTAGAGTTGAGTTTTGAATGCATTACTGGTTATAGCAACTACACTCGAGATATTGAAGCAGAGTTTGAAGTGTTGTACTACAACAAAATAGCGATGTTGTAGAGTGGAAGATGGTAGGGGAGAGAAGGGAGGATGATGAGGTAGAAAGAGATGTTGAGGATGGAGGAGTTCTGATCAATTGTGAGGCCAATTGTCAGGACCATCTATTTTCTATTTCTTTTACTCTATATTCACGACGCGCATTCTTATATAAGCACATTCCTTTTACAGACATTTATTGAGACTCAGCTTAATTCTAAAGCTTCGTCTCATTAGTATTATCTTTTCTTTCTTTTACTTACTAAGCCGGGCCACTTACTATTCAGATATGACTCATATGCTGCGCATTGCTTATTGATGCTGTGCATTACACTTACTCATCGTTCTATAACATTCTATAGGGTTCCAGTGCACAGACCATGAGGTCTTAGTGCTATTGGTAGATAAGGCTCGACACCTGCAAGACATGGTCTCGCCTGCCCTAAACACTATACTATATATACCTGTAGTCTATACTGTACTTCCTTAGTTCTGATCATCTGGGATATCCGCCTTACAGTGAGATCGCATCCTAGAGACCTTTGCTCAATCCACCACAATCCTCTTCATTCCTTCAGTTGTCAGCCTCGCTTTTGGCATCGGCCTCACACCAATGCCAAGAGCAAGGCCAACAACTGAAGGAAAGAAGAGTAACAGGATGGATTGAGTGGGGTTCAAGTGGATGTATCTCACTGTAGGTGGATATCCCAGATGATCAGAACTAAAGAGATACAGCATACACTACTGAGTATATATAGTACAATGTTTAGGGTAGGCAAGACCATGCTCTGCAGGTGTTGAGCCTTATCTGCCAATGGCACTAAGACCTCATAGTCTGTGCGCTGGAACCCTATAGAATGTTATAGAATGATTAGTAAATAGATGCACTGCATCAATAAGCAATGCACAGTATATGAGTCATATCTAAAAGGTAAGTGGCCCAGCTTAGTAAGTAAAAGAAAGGGAAAGATAATACTAATGAGATGAAGCTTTAAGGTTAAGCTGAGTCTCAATAAATGTCTGTAAAAGGAATGTGCTTATATAAGAATGCATGTTGTGAATAATGGATTAAAAGAATAGAAAATAGACAGTCCTGACACTATCCACTTCCTCTTATCAATTACCAAGTGGTATCCCTTTCATCATGACTCATACTTGTTCCACACTATTCAATCTTGTTCTACCTCACTTTATCTCTGACTCACACCCCTAAGATCCTATTGGAGGATAAGGGGTTACTGTATAATCTACCTGCACACAGGAGGGACATCTGCCCTCAAGTTCATTGTATATAACCTGTAACTCAATACAAGGATAAGCCCTAAGCTTATCCTCTTGTACAATCAACAGTACTTTGGATCTTCAGCATGTCTACTAAGCCCTGCGAGTCATTTGACTTGTCTTACCTCACTCACTTGCTCTCAAACCTTGGGCTTCACCTAGGGCTCTGCCAACTCATCATATAGGTGTTTGACCACTTGACTGCATGTTAAACCCTTACACTTGTATTCGAGAAAGTAGCCAGTACTTATAGTAAGGGCCTCAAGGCTTAGGGCCTTTGTACACATGTCTAATGCACAGTAACTGTGAGAGGCACAGTAAGTAAATATGAAGTGCACGCGCTTTGCGTGCGGATACAGTGCGTATGCAGCGCATAGTACGCATGTCCTACACTGGATAAGTAAGCAGCAATAATGTAAGCAGGTCACATGAGATGAGATCAGGTGACAGATTAGATAATAGATCATGTGACCTGATAAGATAAGATAAGATAATCATGTGACACATTAGATAACAAATCAAGATAAGATAAGATAAGATCATGTGACATCACATGACATACCAAATATAGTCTCAGCCACAGGTCATGTGACTTGTATCTGTATAGTAAATAGTCAAAGAAATATAAGTAGAAATGAATATAAAATAAGGGTGAAAAGGGGAATGTGACACATGGCTCCTACTTTCAGTTGCCTTGTGTTTATTGACTGCATGGCACAGTCACCAACCTCATGCTCCTTTATGGAGTTTGGGAGTATGCTTTGCACATGGAGCAATGTTGGTTCAGATTGTTGAGAAACATGTCACACCTCTCTAGAGCCATACATGCTCAACTAGACTACTACATGTATGTGTTGGTGGATACATTACAATCATTACAATTTAATGTCAGCAGATGGTTATGTTGTAAATCCCAGCAAGCTAGCACACAACCTCAGTCAAGCATACCCAGAATGACTGTATATTAATTACCTAGCACACAACCTGTAGTATCTATAAGTAACAATAAAGCAATAGTAAAGATAGTTATCTCACCTCAGTTAAGCATACCCAGAATGACTGAGGGAAAGATATCTACACTAGAGATCAACGAAAGAAAGTTTGAAACTGTACAGTACTGACAAATCCACAGCATGTGGCTGAAAACAAATAACAGCATACAGTAACAAATGCATGCTCACATACATGTGCCAGTTTGCTATTCCAACAGGTTACACATGATACATTATATACTACAATTATGTGTAATGGCCATTACCTAGCATTATAGCTCATGGGGCCAACATGCATCAGTATATTTCATAGATGTCAGTGGACACTATAGTAGGCATTACATATATTATGTCAGCTGATCATCTGCTGTCACTCCCTAATAGTTTATTTGTCAATATCTGCTGTGACATTTCTTTGACTATTTACTATACAGATACAAGTCACATGACCTGTGGCTGAGATCATATTTGGTATGTCATGTGATGTCACATGATCTTATCTTATCTTGATTTGTTATCTAATGTGTCACATGATTATCTTATCTTATCTTATCAGGTCACATGATCTCTTATCTAATCTGTCACCTGATCTCATGTCATGTGAT
>QLPM01005357.1:0-12360 GCA_003314695.1 Albatrellus sp. MG142
ATGCGGCGGGCGGTGCGGGGAGGGGGAGTAGGCCTGATATGGAGGAGGTGAGGCAGCTGAAGCAACGGCTCGAGGCGCTATGGGTTGCCGTTGGCCTGAATATCGATCCTCAGTGGAGCTGAAGGCTCAGTACGCGCCGTCTTTTTGCGTTTACCGAGTGGGAATCTCATGCCTTACTGCAAGCGAACAAAACGGCATTGTTTCCCCGCGAGCACTCCTGCCAGAGAATCTGACAGGGCTATTCTCACAAGCACTGGGCAGATAGACCCTGCAAACCTGCAGGACTGATCTCGCCTAACGCAGACCTTACTTTGTCCACCAGATCTTTTTAGTGATAGCGATCAACAACTTGGGATGCTTCGCCCTCTTACCAGATGACATTACTGCCTTCTAAGTGTTGGAAAACCACGTCGCTGTAGGCTCACTACAACACACTTTTGCTACACTTCATTTTTGCTACGTGATAAGACAGCATATAGAGCCTGACTGCTTCCAATGAGTATCCACGGCCATAGGACTCTGAAAGCACCGCATCCCGTCCGATCTGCGCAGTTAACCAGAGTGCCGCGCAGTTAGTACCACGGTGGGGGACCACGCGGGAATCCTGGGTGCCGTGGTTTTTTTCGTCTCGTTTCGACCTCCCCTGAATTAAGTGGGAATCTAACATGATGCAACATGGATGGGCTTTTCTATAGTAATGTATTGACAGTGAAGGCGGTACCATTACGGTATGATCAGTTGCATCTCACATCCAGTCGAGCGTTGCAAATTAGCTAGCACTTGGCACGATGTAGTCTAATTAATGTCGAGGAAGGCGATGAACATAAACATCGACCCTGATCGCTTGGGGCGAGCCATGGCACACCAGGATCGCGATGTTTTAGTGCCAGTATCACGTGAAAGACGTACCGGTTGTACGTTGTACGCGATTTACTTGTCAGTATCGATACCGAAACACACCAGGACCCTTCCCCCAGATCTAGTCTCCATAGCTGACCTAATAACATTGGCTGCACCAGAGATCAGTCTGAGGCCTCGAAAACATTCTCAGCTGTCATGCCACCGACTGTGCAGTACCATTGCCCCTGCTTTTCCTCGCACTCAGCGCCTCCGCCACCGCATTTAGCGTCCTCTTCTCACCATTTCCACCCACTCCATGAGTTGTTTTTCTGCGAGGAGTGCGACGCCGTCAGATGCAATCGCTGCGTCTCAGTCGAAGTCAGCGGCTACTACTGCCCAAACTGTCTATTTGAGGTCCCGAGTGCCAGTGTGCGTGCAGAGAAGAATAGGTATGCAATGTCGTTGCTCATCATGTATTCAGATTGCACGGTAACCCCTGCAGATGTGCACGCAACTGTTTCATGTGCCCTATATGCCGGAATACCCTCTCGGTCGTACCGTCCGATCCACCTGACGCGGACGATGGGCGATTATCAACAGCAGCACCCGCCAATTCTGTCGGCGAGCCGCCCTTCTTCCTCTACTGCAACCACTGCAGGTGGGACTCCGCCGAGGTCGACATCACGTTCGAGAAGCCCACCGGTCTCGCCGGTGAGCCCTGATTCACTCGCACGCATCCACCTCTCTCTCACGTGTACCCAGCACAACTGCAAAAGCACGAAGACTCTGCCGCCGACTCCCTCGAGTTTGAACGTCTGAAAGAACACTTTGAGCCCTTCATACGTGCATCCTCCTCCTCCGCACTGCCACCCCCGGCCTCACACTCACACCATGCCCACGTCAACCCCATCACAGCAGCTGCATCCTCCGCCCTCGCGCGGGACATACCCGGCGTGGTAAAATACACGCCGCACCATGCGCCGCGCGCCACACGCTCGGGACGCGACAAGGGCGCGCGCGACGAGATGTCCGAGTACCGCAGCCGGGTCGAGGTCGGCGCGGGCGCGCGCATGAGTGGGGCAGGTGGCGAAGCGGACGTTGAGTTCATGCAGCGCATAGAGTCTATCAGCGAAGTCGCGTCGCTCGAGCAGCGGTGGGTGAACAGCTGGGCGACGTCCCTGCACACGAGGTACGTGCCCCGCTCTCCGCCCAGCTTGTGCCCCATGCAGACCACCCGGGGACAGCGATCTGAAGCCCCTGCGCATCCCGCTCCACTCGAAGAAATCGAAGCGCTGCCCCGCGTGCCGGCACATCCTCATCAAGCCAGAGCAGAAGGCGCAGTCTGTCCGGTACAAAATTAAGCTTGTCGCTGCGAACTACCTCCCTGCGATCACCGCGTCGCTGCCACACCTAATAGAGGCCGCGCGTCGGTCGACGGCTGGCCGTGCCGGCGCGACCACGGCGCCGGGGAGCGAGGACGCTGGCGACGTGCTAGCAGGGAAGACATATCCGTTCCAGCTCGCACTAACGAACCCCTTGTACGATCCGATACAAGTCCGTCTTTCGGTCCAGCGACAAATACCGCCTGCCACGCTAGTATCCAGCTCCACCGGAGTGGCTGCCCAGTCGGAAAAATCGCGCCGTCCACCGTTTGCGGTGTCGTTGCCTGCTTCGGCGTTTCCGGTCGCGGCGTTCGCGGAGGCGTGGGAGTATGACGACGATGAGGATATGTTTGGCGTCGACGACGACGAGTTTGGGCTTGAGGGCCGGGGTGCGCGAGATAAGGATGGACGGAGCAAGAGCAAGACGGTGGGTGTGCTGGAGAAGCGGGCGAACGTCACTGTTGTCGGGGGTGAGGTCGTCATTGGGAAGGACGCAAAAGGAGAACTGAAGGCGAGCACATTCCGAGATGTCCACTTGCGTGAGAGTCGGAATCCAGGGACTAATCTAGAGCCCGCTTGGCGCTCCACAGTTCAATATGCTCGTCTCTTATACGTATCGCTCCGACGACCCTCTCCCCGAAGACGATGTGCGAGGAACGCCATCTAGAACGACGAAAGTCCCTGACATGAAGACGTTCTCGTTCTCCACGGTTGTCTCGCTTGGAAGTATCGTGCCGAGGGAGAAGCAGGAACCAGAGTCGTGAGAGAAATGCTATATATGCTGCACTCCCAGGCATTAGCACAACATACCATTGTCCCTTCGTTACAATGCTGTAAATATGGCCCTACATGAATATGGTGGCTCTTGTATCGTTCTGACAACCGAACCATAACCCTACGCAAATGATGATATCCAACACGCTGATTTATTGCTGGGCATGAGTTACTATATCGACGGGGCAGCTCGCATCTGCCTTTCAAGTTTGAACTTGACCTGTTAATCTTGCCAATCTTGCCAGGCGCAAGCCTAGTCTTTCCTTCTTTCTCATTCTTACAGGGCGGACTATGGTGTCGTCCAGTACCGCCGATTCTGCATCAATGCTGGCATTGGTGGAGGAGTCACGGCCGCAGGCTGGCCCTTTGCCGTTGAAACGTGGAGAGATCGGGTATGTTGAGGAGGCAGACGCGGAAACACAGAAGCTGGAGGATGGACAGACGGAAGCAATATCCCCACGGAGACATCCCGCAGACACTGACAGAGACCCTCCGCCTCAAACCCCTAATACGAATGTCTCACATGATGGTGCCTCCGCTCATTCTCTTGTCAAACTCCCATTCCTCCGCCGACATGACGTCCCGACGTTCTCGGGCATCCATGTAACAAGCCTCCTGAGGCTCGCCGGGCTTGTCCTCCTATTGGCGGCGACCATCGCGGCGTGGGTCCTTATTGTCACACTCGTGTTCAAGTCTAGCGGGCGCCCGGGTGCCATCACCGGGTCTTCCAACATTTTTATTCACGTCATGTTTGGCCTCCTGGTGTGCACGACAGTGGTTTTCGTCGAGCGGCAGATCTTTCGGGTTCGCGCGGAGCGCTATGCTCATACCCACCTGGGAGAGAGCCTGCCCATGTCCCTACGGCGCGGGGCCTCGCTGCAGAGCACCTCGCTTTCGATTGCGCCGTGGCTCCGCCCACCACTGCCCACATACGGGGCAGTGCTAGCCAGCAGCGGCGTCGGGACGGGGGACGCGGAGGACTCGGAGATCGCGCGACCGCCGCCCCCGGCCTACGGGAACGTGCGCGGCAACCGGCTGCTGCAGACAGGTTTCCTGAGCAACAGTCTGCGGCGGCAGAGTCGACGGGCGAGGGCAGACCGGGACAGCGGGGTGAGCGAGCGGCCGATGAGCTATGTGAGTCGGGACGAGGAGTGGGAAGAGCGGCGGGATGCGGCACGGGCACGGGCGGTGGAGGAGGCGCTGAAAGAGCTGGCGGAGGCCGCCCCGACGCATGCCAGGCGTCGAGATCGGTGAGTACACAGTTCGGAAAGCCGTAACGAGTCCATGAGACTAATTGACAGGTCAGGTGATAGCTCTATGTTCTAGTCTGCATGTTGTTTATGAACTAAATTTATTCTGGCGGAGGTTGCACGAGGTCAGAGAAGCATAAGACCGATTAGGTAAGCAATAGACGAGCTCTATGCAAGGCAATCTCAGATTCCTCCGCTATGGTCCTCCCTATCATGATTAGCCGCCTCAAAATTCAAATTCAATCCTCAGGGTGCTTGCCTCCCTCTCATTTCTGCTGTCCTGCACACAGCCCCTCTTAACGCTCCCTTTCTCATCTGGTGCCCCCCCGTCTACCCTTCCTCCCCCCGCAATGGCTGACCTCCTCCCCCCAGTCTATTCACCGCCCGCCACCGCTCCTGGCTATTCCGCCGAGCCTGCTGCCAACGAGCAGAGACTCGCTATCACTCGTCGACACGGTCGCAGGTCCTGTCTGACCAGCACATTCACTCAGAAGAACAGCTTCATCACCATTTCCCTCCATGACCAGGTCCCTGGCATCGACTATCCGTCCTATGGCCGCAACAGCACCATCCATGGCGAAGTGGCGTTAAAAAGTGGGGCGGGTGTTCTGTTAGTGTCCATAAAAGTAAGGCGCGCCGTATCGGATTGGAACGGCAATTTCATGTCCGAGTCGTTCTAGCTCCGAGGAATCCTCGTTATCACGGCGGCCACTGGAGCGAACACTGAATACCCATTCCTCATCATCCTGTCCAACTTGTGGAAATCAGGTGAATCGTTGGAAACGACGTGTCCTACGATACTTCCGTTCGAGATTACCTTTCCTATGGGCTTCCATGATCTCGATCGGCCCCGCGCTCTCCCTCCCACATACAATAGTTCTTATCATGGCGTGGCCGATTTGCACGTGAGTTGCAACTATACGCTATCGGTGCGAGTCAAGAAGGCGCGAGGGTTTGGATTTTGGAAGCCTCAGAAGCAGTGAGCCCAGTCCGTGTATCTTTTTCGCAACATCATCTAAGCGATCGTTATTGCGACTAGCTTGACCGTGTGGCTGTTCTACCGCCCTCGAACACGGCCACACCAGCCCATCTTGCCCTCCCCGTTCCCATTTTATTCCACAATCAAGGCCTTGCCAGAGGAATGGTGTCAAGTTTCATCGGTTATACGGACTCGTCCAAATGCGACTTGCGGTCCAATAGACTGCCATGTAAATCATGTCTCCTATCATTCCGTGGCCTTCGCACTCAATCATTTTTAGCTGTTCATCCCTGCGGTGCAAATATATGCAGTGGAAGATGTCATTCCATTTTATCTACAATTGCGAGGCCGACCAGAATCGTTGCAGGCTTTCATGGAGCAAAAGGAGATACGGTGTCAGAAACGGAATAGCTCGACCACTTCTATCCCAATCATTGGTCGGACCCGAAGCCGTATCATTGAACCACCCGAAGTAAAGCCAGTCGTTCGTGTGTACCTTTCGCGCCAGATTTCGGCAGTTGTGTCTGGACAGCACGCCTGGAGATCAATTGTATTGGGAGAGGGCACGCTTCGGCCATCGTCTCTTCTGACACACATGTCACCATTGCGTCCGCCCCCGGATGGCTACAGCTCCCTGGATTGGGAGGGTGAAGTGAAGTGTGGGTCGTATGTCACCGTGGGCGGTTTCAGTATCGGAAGTCTCACTATCAAGGTGAATCAGTGTGACCACCCTCGTCTCTGGTCTGGCACTCACGTTGCGCCTTCTTTCTTTCTTTCTTTTTGCGCTGCCTTCGCAGGACTTCATGTCCCTGTCCCTTGTGCCGCCGAATATTGCGGTCTCTCCATTGATGCAACATCAGTTTAGCCATCCCATCCGGCTGGTTACTGATCCGTACGCTGAGCAGACGGGTCCACTACACGTTGAGGACCGATACTGAGCACCTTATCATGGGATTCTGATCATTGACGGCACTGACATCCGCACTCACGACGTGCCCTTTTTCCCTTACCACACATCTCTGCATCTATCGCTTTTGCATTCATGCCCAGCCAGTTGTTCGTCGATATTTCTTCCCTTTTTCTCCTTCTGATGCTGATGGATTTGGCGACGCATTATTAGTTGCAATGGAATTCACCATGGTCTTATTGTTGTTGGAGTATGCCAGGCCGTGTTCTCAGATCGTTTCGAACACTGTGGAAAGTGCTTCTGATGTCACGGTTCGTGCTTTACAATGTGGGTTCTCTAAGGTGCCTGTACTGTCCGTGTCATACAATCAATTTAATGCGCCTACTTCTGTCGCCGCAAATCTTGTGCCGCGGAGAATCTGTGTTGATGTTAATTGCCGTTGGTGATATTGTGTACTCATACAGCATGAGAAGGTCCGCTCATTTACGATCACTCGGCAGCCGCAAAACAGGTACCAAATAATTGACTTTTCTGTGTCTGCCGACACACTTCTATGAGATGAGATCTCAATGTAGAAGACCGCAACTGGTCGCACATCGCTTTCTCCTGTTTCATCAGACAATCATGTGAAGCTGTGTTCTGACTAATGTATCAGGTGTGTCACTTGCTCTGAGCACGATCATACCACATGCTGTGAACGGGACCTCGTTCAAAATAAATCAAAACAGCATATATTTAGATGGTGCGCCACGTTTCCACAAACTAATGTCGTACGACACAGCGCCTTGTGCGAGGCCCAACCGGAATATGCCGCGGTCATTCTGGGGTATTGCGACTCGGACACCGATTTACTGCAAGCCTTAAATTCACGCTTTCAGTCGTTCATCATCCAGGGTCGGTCGGTGCATCAGCCAATCTAACGCTCTCTATTTACCTCGCACCTTGACGGAAAGTACCCTCCCGCCCAGTACTGAATTTCCTGCCACATTGAACCGGTGCCGCCGGCGCCGCTGACGGTCATGGTGCTGCAAGTCATTGCCGGTGATAATCCCGTGATATGGCAGGGTATGTGCCTGTGCTGGATGATTGCAGAATCTCAGGCTCATAAGACTTCTTACCCTGCGTGCCGATCCGCTCTGTCTCCGCAAGGAGCCATTCTCATGAGATTCCGAATCAGGACTGTGAAGTTGACATGGGGATGAGTCGTCACAACTGATTGCGCTAATTGTGTCAAGGTCTTGTCGGTGCCTGGATTATAACGGGCGAGGGCAGAACGTTGTCTAGGCTTCTACTGCATATCATTCCAGCAAACCCCAGGCCCCTACAGACGTCGCAACCTCGTAAAATCATTCGCAGGGCGGCGATGGCGTCACTTACCGATACAACATACTCTCTTGTCTGACTCATGAACCTAAGGGCACTCCTCATTCTTCACCGCCACCGTACAACACCAATCATTAGATTAGTCGGACGAGTGCAAGGGCCACGATAGCCATACAGCCCTAGCACATTCGTGCCGACGAGTTTTTACGCGTCATCTGCCTGCTGAAACCCGAAAGGCTCTAGGTCTCCCATAAAGCTCGCGCAAATTCGCGCCTTCGCCTTGGATCTCTACATCCGACCATGACACTGACTACGAAATGCTAGCTTATACCCGCATCCATCGAACCGCAGCAGGTGCGGACGGTGTCCTGGTCGCTAGGCGACGCTCTCGCAGTTCTTCGATCTTATGAACAAAGTTGGCAGACTAAAGATGTGAGTCTGGTTTTACGATATCTAGTAACGGATGGGTCTCCAGAGGACACCGGCACGACCGCGCTCGTGAACGTCAACAAGGTGAGAGACGTGAAAGACTTGGGAGCGTGTGAGAGAGGGTCAGGAAAATGAGCAGGAGCCCATCAGAACCATATAGTAAGGTATGGAAGAAACAAAGAAAGTGCTATAAGAATTAAATAATAGAGATGTATATCAGAAGGCACGAGAGTAGGGAAAGGATGGAGTTTGGCGACCACTATTCCGATCTCGAACTGCTGCACGATGCGACAAAACGATACAAGGAACGTGCATGACAAGTTTACGGGCTCTTTCATCGGAGGCCAGGTTCGTCGCGAATACTCAAGGTACTTTAGATACGCTAGATGGGTCTATGTCTGCAAGTAATTGTGGGTTTATACAGTCGGAAAAGACAATTTTGACTTGGCGCGCGTCACGCAGGACATCACCCCGATTTTCCCACGCATCATCAGTCAAAACAACACATTCCAAAAATTCTCGGTCCGGCAAGATAATTCATCAATCATGGTACGTGCTGGCATACTCTCCTTCGCTCTTTTTCTCATTCATTCATGAAATCCAGAGACCGATCCTTCTACAAGGTCTGTGACGCGCCTTTGCTCGCATTACAATATTATTAACATTCCTACACTAGGCCATGAACGATCACTGACCCAGATCAGATTTAACCAGGAGGGTGATCTTCTTTTCTCATGCTCCAAAGATCATATCATCAATGGCTGGTTCACGCACAATGGAGAGCGGCTGGGAACGTATGATGGACACAACGGAACGGTTTGGACAATTGATGTCGATTGTGAGTATAATTTTCACCCAAGGCGCCGCGCGTTCAAATTCTCATTCTACAATCTGTTAGCACAGTCGAGATTCTTGGTCTCCGGCTCTGCCGACAACGAGATGCGGCTATGGTCTGTGCAAACGGGCAAGTGCTTGTTCGTGTGGGAGTTCCCGACAGCTGTGAAGCGGGTTGCCTTCAGCGAGGAGGACGACCAAGTGGTCTGCATTACTGAACAGCGTATGGGCTTTCAGGGAGCACTCCGTGTATTCAACATCAATCGAGAGGGAGATGGGAGCACTCGTGCGTCACTATCCTCTTGGAATTCTTTCTTGCGTTGCTGACGTCGCCGGTGCATCAGAGAGCACAGAGCCCGTGTCCATGTTCCATCCCGTTGGATCAAAGGCGACAGTCTGTGCATTCCCATATATGCCAGGGCTGATCCTCACTGGGCACGAGTCTGGCAAAGTCGCGCTCTTCGACGCGGAGAGCGGGGACGAGGTTTTGAACAACGAGCGGGCACACATGGACGTCGTTACTGATCTGCAACTCAGTACCGACAGGACTTACTTCGTTACGAGCAGTAAAGACAAGACGGCACGGGTGAGTGTGCTTTTCTGTGATCATTTTCACATTACTAGAATTTATGTTGGTAGATTCACGATGCAAAGACGTTGCGTGTGCTCAAAACGTTCAGTACGGAAACGCCGCTAAACAGTGCAGCCTTAGCGCCGAACATGCCTTATGTGAGTACACGCCTTATTCACATCCACCTGTCTGTTTCCACTTCGTGCCCTAGGTCTTGCTCGGGGGTGGTCAGGAGGCCATGAACGTCACGACGACATCCCTGCGACAGGGCAAATTTGAGACCCGCTTCTGGCACAAAATCTTCGAGGAAGAAGTTGGGCGAGTAAAGGGCCACTTCGGCCCTATCAACACGTGAGCGTCATCAGCACCCTTTGAACATTTCTGGTCCTCAGCCGATCGCGTATCTAGCATCGCTGTCCATCCCGCAGGCACTGCATACGCATCGGGAGGCGAAGACGGTTTCGTGCGCGTGCACCATTTCGACGAATCTTACTTCCGAGCGAAGCCATATGGGGACATAGAGATTCTCGACTAGGCTGGCTCGATGCATAATATTATATCTTTGGTACCCCCCTCGTAGTGTCTGTATACCTTCACGATTTTTACTGCGCTATGTGAGTACACAATTCCCATACGACGCCCTTGCCAAAGGGTTGTTACCCATCGCCGTCACACTTGAAACAAACAGAGCATGTCACGCCATACCTATGTTCGAGCTGCATCGGCTCGGGGAAAGATGTAGCCACGAAAAATGTTGCCATAATACAAAAATCCTGATAGCGATGAATCTCGACGAGTGCATAACGGACTCGAAATGGCGTCTGGCGCGCCGAGACTTTGCTCGGATTTCAACTTGATGCCATATCCGAGTCGTAGTGCATCGGCCGCTAACTCGCAGTCTAATAACTCAAGTTCGCTAGTAAGTATACCTACCAGTAGCGGGAATATCCATCAGCAGCAGGAATTCCATTCACTCCGTATGAAACGTCACGCCCAACATGCTGTCTATCTGCCTTTGTAGAGCAACCCTTAGATCTCCGTCTTCCTCCTTACCCTCCCCATCGACCAGCTGCTCGCTTCCCACGTTGCTAGTTTTCGTCTCATCGCTAGCCTATTGGGCCCGAAAGAGCTCTGTACGACAAGCCCATGCACGAGTGTAGAGGAATCTGAGAGTCTGATATGCGCGATACTCACATCAGGCACATGAACCGACACGAGCTCAGCGGTCGGTTCAGAGCGCGAGCCTCCCTTCACGGCCTCCATGGCGCCAGAAGGGCCTCCTGTCTCGGGCAGGAAGAGGCATGAAATCCCGAGGAGAACTATCGCAAAGGCATAGACGAAGTGCAGGGCTACAAGAGGTAGGTTGTTGCCAGGGGTGCGGAGAGAGCGAGCCGCGGAATACTGAGTGTCGCGGGCACTTCATCGAGCTGTATCAAGCCTGCAGTCCACCCAAGATAGTGGTTCGAAAGCGCCTGCGCCCAGGCGGCACCAAACTACTGCGTGTTATTCACATGAGAGTTGCCAGCTAACGAGATATTCAGCTGAATTTGGTCATCAATAAATCGTGGTCCCCACTGGTACCATAAAGTGTCTATGGGCCCTAGGTACATGCCGGCCCCTGATACAGCCGTGGCTGCATAGGTGTTTGCGAGGGTGAAGGACGAATTGTCAAGCGCGATCCTGCCGTTACTGAAATTATACTCGGCGTCGTAGACCGTTATGTTACAGATTGAGATAGAGCAAAGAATGTACGGTTTAGTTCTTGTGCTGACGAACGTAAAGTCTGTTCAAGAGATTGCGCAAAGACCAATATTTCAAGAGACCTGTCACACACATGACCAGCAGCTGATGAACGGAGTAGAAAAGGAGTAGTTCGTATTTTTGAAACTGGATGTCGCCAAAGTCATAGAAGCAACCCCATTGAGCCGTTGTAAATGGGTTTACACTGGCACCATTCGAAAGGGGAGAGTATGGTAGGGTCCCATTCCCATTCCCATGATCAACCAAATTGCCTTTGTGAGTCAAAAACGACTGCAGACAAATCTACCAGTCCGTTACGTTGGAACCCAACGAAAATACGAGTTAATTCCAAGGGCCAGTATCAACGACAGTCAGGTTGGCTGACCTACAATTACGGGGCCCTCCAGGTGCGGCAGTGCAGTTCGGGTGATATACCTGGCATTCCGTAGAAGCGACATAGGTATGGGCAGCCGCCCTAACTCCAACGCCCAGAGACGCAGGACCAAGGTACGCGATGCTCTGGGACCGAGCAAGATCTTCTGTCCCGTGCTCGTACACCCGAAGTAATGCAGACCGGTTGATGGTCCCGATGCTAGCTTCGTGCGTGCGATTGGTAACGACACATATGCTGGCTACTGTGTCGAGGCAACCGGCCCGGATAGAGGCATTAGCGGAATAAGTAATGGGTGATTCGTTTACATCGGGAATCGTGGAGAGGATCTGGTCGTGTCGATAACTTTGATTCCATATGAGAAGGCGAGAATGACGGTGACACTGAGTGTTGTAAATAACAGCATCGTGCACCAGCGCACGCGCATACATACATGCGCGCGCACTCGCATTGATTGGCGACACTATTCAGTTGGCAAACTAACAAGGATGCAATCAAAGGACTGGAAGAGCGCACGGGAGAGCAATATAGCAGATCATTGAAGAGGTTGCCACCGTCAAGCTCCCTCAGTGGGATAGTTTTGCTGTCCATGTCTCTTCATTAGACGGTGCTTTGCTGTCTTATCGGTTCCTGCCTTCGAGACGTGCACTTCCATACTTGGTCTGGCGTATTAGGAGGTGATTCCTAGGGCAAGAGAGATGATCCCCAGTGAAAACTGATTCGAGGGGAATGAAACAAGACGAAATACTAATGCGATTCCATTGTAATTCACCGGGGGAGGTAACATGAGAATCCACCGGCGCTGGGAGAGGTGCCCTGAAAATCTACCACCAGCACTGGGGGAGGTGCAATGGGCATCAGCAATGATAGCAAAGGAGACTAAAGCACGCCGAGAATATCCTCCGGGGGCTATGCAATGCCAGCCAAAAGAAGTAATGTC
>QLPM01005360.1:0-10005 GCA_003314695.1 Albatrellus sp. MG142
GAGTGTCCATGGACCTGTAAGGGTCCTGAGTGATGAGCAAGGTCACAGATGTCAAAGCAGACTTCAACAAGATTTTGGCATTCCAAACAGTTGCTCAAGTCCAAGACTCTGAGTTGTGGGGGATTGGTTGTTACAAAAACAGGGCTGACCCAGAGGGAGCACACAGAAAGGGAGATTCTTTATTTAGAAGAACAACAAGCTAACTAAGTACCCATAGCAAAATAGGAGCTTGGTAAAGTAAGGTAAATAAATAGCAGTGGAGACAAACTGTAGTTTGCATGCATCAGTTTGCAACTTTAACATTGGTTAGCAGGAAGTTTCTGATAGAAACACACAAACTAGTAATACACTTGTGACTGAACAGAAGTAAGTTAACACTATAGTAAAAGGCCAAGAAGAAATAACATACCTCAGTCTTTCTGTGGCAAAGACTGAGGGAAAGAGATGGAATGATGAGCAGACACTGTACATATAGGGGTTTTTTTTGTAAAGTATAGTAAATAAATGACAAAAGACTTAGCGGAAGCAAACCCTATGTTTTCGTATAGTAATGCACAGGTACGGTCTCATGCACATCGACAACAAGAAATAAAAATAAAACATGCATACGAAAATCTTCACTGAACATGGCTTGCTACTCCAACAATTTCATCTTCAATAAGATAAAACCAGCTGATATATTGATTGCAAGGCCTCAACACATTGGTAATATACCATACTAGCATGTACTTGATGTGTAGAATTAAGAGCAACAGGTTGCAGCAAGGCTCTGTCGAGTGGTCACATTACTCATACCATATAGGGCAGGAGGACACCAAACACCCCAGGACTCATGAGACTAGCCACAGCTAAGCCATTTTGGCGTTCTCTCAAGGTGCTAATTTTGTATACCCAGAGACTGGATTGTCGATCGTTCTGTCCAATCCAGACAGCACTTGATCCAGTCACGCGCGTCTTTGATCTGTTCTACTACTACCCAGCTCGAGCAACACAGTGCACTCCAGACTCTCTAGTTCCGAACTGCCGTGAGCTGACGCACATCGCTGACCGCTACTATTCACTGTCTATCCAGCGCCATCTTAGAAACTGGAAGCTACAATCGCACACGAGTAGTCCAGCGACGCGAGCATTGCTCCTGTTCATACTAGTTCGTAAACATCATTGCTTTTCTTGCACAGCAAGGCTTACATCTTTTAGAACACCATTGAGCGTTCCATGGCACCTTGGAGCATCAGACCGTGGCATTGGGGAGTTGTGAGTTGCCAATACACCGCTGCGTGCATCGTATGGAAAAGCTGAATTAGTGACTGAGAAGAAGTTCGATACGTCAGGACACCAGAGGTGAGAATCCCAGCAATTCAGATGACGTTATACCCGTAGCAACTATTAATGCCTGAAGCATGTCAAAATTTATCGTAGACCAGCTTAATCATATAGCACTGAACAGCTGGGAAGGCTGGTGCGAGTAGAATCTAGGATTGAGATAAGAGATGAGTGTTGGAATAACAAACTGGCGCATGTACGCGCGCGCGTATTTGTTACCGTGCACTTGTTAATTTGTTTTCAGCCGCATGCTGCGGATTTGTCAGTACTGTATAGTTTCGGACTTTCTTTTGTTGATTCCTAGTGTAGATATCTTTCCCTCAGTCATTCTGGGTATGCTTGACTGAGGTGTGATAGTTATCTTTACTATCACTTTATTGTTACTTATAGATACTACAGTTTGTGTGCTAGGTAACTAGTATATAGTCATTCTGGGTATGCTTGACTGAGTTTGTGTACTAGCTTGCTTGGATTTACAACACCACCGAGCGGCACAAGTAGATAAAGCGTAAGTAGACAATGGAGTCATCTCTCAAGTGCTGGACTGTGCGTGGCGCATCAAGGCAACGTAGTCAGGGTCTGCGCTGCTAAAGCGTTGCTGCGGATGAGGCGTTCGCCCGCTTTCGCCAGCAGCCTGCTTGCAGGCGTTGCAGCACATATTGCTATTTAGAGAGCTCAGCCGTAGCGCCAGATGCTGAACCTAGTGCTGAGGAGAAAAAGTACAGCCTACAAGAGGAAAGAGTTCGTCGATGCCGACTCTGTAGATCTAGCAAGTTGGTGTCCATCAAGTTTGCTATTTCTCTAGATTGGGTGATTGCAGACAGGAGATTACATATCGCTGCTGGTGTGATGACGTTGACACTGCTGCTTTGACCTCCAAGAACAATTTGAAGCAGTATAACTATAAGAAAAATGACATCGTTTCAAGCCCGATTCCGTTGCTGATGCTACGATATGGGCCCCATCTCCAACTCCCCCGGCGCTACCAGCGCCGTCCGCTCACACTCATACACCATCGCTAGCTGATGTTGCGGTATGCTGATGTCCCCCTGCCAATGGTCGCTTGTACTCGAAGGGCACGATGTCGTGAACCGCAAACCGTCTGTCTTCCGCGGAGATCGACTATGAAGACGGTGACTGGCAGCGGCAAGACGGTCGCGTTCAGCACACCCGGGCTGCACTTACACCGGCGGCGGCGTCTCCTGTCACTCTCTCACCGCCCAGAAGATGACGGTTAGTTGTTCTGGCTGTGCGGCGCGGGCGCGGGAGCTTGCCGTGTCGACCAGATTCGTTTACAGCGCCGGGAGGTGCGTATACGGGAGATCAACAACGGCGGCCAGAACAATGCACTGAAACGCAGCTAGATCGTCGTGGGGACGCAGAGAAGGACTTTGAACCAGATCCGAGAAATAGCATGCGGACTGAGCGAGGTGGTTTTAAATGAGATAGTTCGGATGCTAATTAATAGGATCGGAAACGAAGCACACGTCATTATCGGATTCATAAAACAAGACGGGAAAACGCGGACGTTGTAAGTTCTGGTTTCGGTACTTTGGTCGCTTCGCCGACATGATTTAGTTGGTGCACCGTGGCCGGATGACGTGGGAAGGATGCCAACTTGAAGTTCATTCCTCAGCGATACATCTGCGGCGTCTCCTAGGAAATCAAGACGTACATCCACCGCATTGAAGGAGCAAGTTCCCGGCGAGCCGCAGGTGTATCCATGCTATTGTCCGCTGAAGAAACAGGGGCAGTGAATTGACGTATCGGTTGTGGAACCGAGCCTGAGCGGACTGCGGTCGCGCGCGTCATGTCGTTGGCGAGGAATTAAAGCACATGAGGTTAGCACGGGGGAGTACGTCGTGTAAGGACATCGAGCCTCGCAACACGCCGTTGCTCGTGGTCATAGGCCTCGCACCAAAAGACTACCATCGGATTCGCAATTCGACGGCACCGGCGTCGAGAAAATGAGGTATATTCAGGGTGAGCTGTCCTCGTTCCTACACGCTGTCTTGCTGAATACACAATGCATGTGAGCCACTTTCGTTGCCGTGGACGGGGAAGCAGTAAGAGAACATGTTTGTGCTGGATGAGCGCGTATGTCACTAACAGAGGCTCGAACGGTAGAGGTATGGCTATCCGTGGGCACGATGAAGGTCAGCTTAAGATGGACTACTACGACCAAGTATCTGTTACCATCTTGCTACCTCCTTTCGTGACCGTTGACATGCTTCTCGCACGAGCCCTCTGGACTAACATTCACGGCCGCCCTCCGCCCCTTTGTACATACAACGAACCCATTACTCACCGCGGAGCAGAAGATGGGCGGAGCCGGTCGGGGAAGCACAACCGCACTGATGCTTAAGGCACCAAGAACGTTCGGGTTCTTGATGAAGGATAGGCAAGAAGCGACAGCCAGCTAGCGGCTAGTCGATGAAGGAGTATGCTGAATGCACTTTAACGAATTCGCCATATTACACTGTGTAATAATAATCGGCAAAACGTACACAGGACAAGATGAATGATGAATGTGATAGTCCGTCTGATGATTGTAAGGTGATAAGAACAAAAAAAAATCGCAGGGAATGGTCGCATGCAATCGTATTTGGGGTATTCAGCATTCCGTTGCGAAAACCTGTGCTCAGGGATGATGGTTAAGGAATGTACAAAAGGATCCTGGCTTCGACGAATAGCTAGACTGCTTTCCATGTCCTGACCGAGTAGGAGTCGAGCATCAGCGAAGAAAGTATATTGTAGTGTAGCAAACGACCTACAAGTGCATCTACGAGCCAAAAGTCGCGTCTTTGAACCATTTCTTCAAGTCGAGGACCACGAGTCGACGAGAGTCCGTCACCAACGTGACTTTATCCCGCAAGATGGCGATACTCCGGTTGAACGTCGGCCGTACAGGTCTGTATGCCAGTGGGAGCCAGCATACTCGTCGGTCGCCATTCGCTCCTCCGATAAGCCAGATCCAGCCGTCGTCTCGCAACCTTAATGATGTCTCCGGAGGCACCAGGTCGCCCGCAGCGCATGGGGGGCGATACATGAAGGGTATGGGGAAGAGACCATGGTCAGTGAGGATGGATCTGTGGTGGTCGAAGAAGGAGCAGAACGTCGTGTAATGGGAGGTCTCGCATGTAATGAGCAGGTGGATCTCCTTGGTCGATCTGGCCGATGCCACGTCCCACACACGCACGCTGCCGCGCCGATCACTCGTCAGCAGCCGTGTCCCATCCGCGGCCCAGGCAAGATGCGAATCGTCGCCAGAGCGTCGCTCAATAACTTCATCACCTGAAGCAGCATCGAGTAGGCCAGGTCTACCATAAGAAAGAAACGCAACCAGGTCATTCAGCGGAGAAAATGCCATCTGGCTTAAATATAACCGGACTTCTACTTTCCACACACGAGTGCGGCTTTCCAGGTCCCAGAGCTCGATGTGGAACTCAGCATCCTTAAATAGGACCTGTCTGCTGTCGGAACGAAAAGAGATAGATAGCACGCCCCTGATTTCTGTGTGAGTGATTCTGGCATGCAGCTGACCGGTCTGCAAATTGTAGATGCAAACATCTGCCTCAAATCCTCTATATCGTGCAAGGTACTTGTCGTCCGGGGATATCACCACGACATGTCCGTCGGGTAAGCTTCCAGGCTGAGCCCATAGCAACTTGTTCGACTCCACTGTCCGAACCTCGATCTTTCCGTCAGAATAGATGACAAACATGGTTCCAAGAGGGGACAAAGCAACAGAATCGATGACGCGATCCCGGTGCGGTGTCTCGATCACATTCAAATCCCAATCCCACAAGCGGATAGTGTTGTCCGAAGATGCCGATGCCAGCAAAGGTCCGCCGGGAGAAAACTGAACTGTCCAAATGTCGCTCGCGTGTCCGTGGAGCACGTGGACTCGCTCCCAAGTCCGAGCATCCCAGACATCAAGGGTGCTACCATAGGCGGCAGCGATGAATGCCGAGTCTGGGGAGAAGGATAGAGAAGTGACACTTTGGCCAAGCATGATAGTCGATTGCTTTGTCCATTTCTGTGCATCCCAAACAGTGACTTCTCCATTTCTGGTCGAAGACACCGCAAGATTCTTACCCGGTGCCATGGCGAAGGCTGAAAGATCTCCGAGATCATCATGCCGCCCGATGCAGGAAGCTGATTCAGCATCGAAGACCGTGATGGATCCGTGCTTTGATGTGACAACCAGCCGATCTGGGCCACTAAATGCCAATGATAGAATCCCATGTTCTTTGAACACCTTTACGGACCTGTGAGTGGCATCCATTGACCAGATACGAATTTCACCACCAGAGTCTCCTGACGCTATACAAAGACCATCCACCGAGAACGCAACATGGCGAACCGGACGCGAGTGTCCGTAATATACATCGACTTGCAGACCAGCCTCCGCATCCCAGATCCGGACAGTTGTATCTTCAGAACCAGAGGCAGTGCGCATCCCATCGGGTGAGTACGCGACTGAGCGAATCCAATCAGTGTGGTCTGCCATCACCTGCAGAAGAGCTCCAGTCCGGACATTCCATAGCCGGACCGTGTCATCAAATGAGCCAGACACTAGCCGTTCTCCGTCTGGTGAAAGCACGATGGAATAACATCCACCAGTATGTCCCTCCAGTACGCGTACACATGCACTCCATGCCAGCTCTCTGCCTTCCTCGACATCGATCCTGGTCTGTATTTCTGGTCCATACATTTGTGCCAATTGAGACTCAAGAGGGAGGAAGGGTGTGATGTGATGGTGAAGCTGTAAAGGTGCAACACTGATACTGGGGTAGAACTCTCGTGCCATTCTTGCACAGTCATACAAAAGGCTGATGATATCTGTCTGGGGGGGGATCACTGTCTATCTCCAACCAAAATCCATCATTAATTGACCTTGCAGATAAAGAAACATATCTCACCCTGAATACACTGAGTACAGACTGCAGCCCAGTGATCACACTGTCCAACTCACCCAACAAGCTCATCACCTCCAACCAGTTCAGCAACTGCTTTGAGCAAAAGCTGTGGAGCAAATCTAATATTGTATTATGAACATCACCACTCAACAGATGCGACATCCAGTGTCGACATGCATATTGCACATGTGCAGGAATGTAGGTTGCGATCCGGATGGGAAGGTCCAGGACCTCTTCATTGCATAGGGATGGGTCACCAATCATACACATGTCAGACGAGAGTGTCTGCAGGACAAGCAAGCAGCGCCCAGCAAGCATCGTATGCTGAAGCCGCGTGGTGACAACAAAGTTGTCATCGTTGCATCGATGGACATCTGTCAGGAAATCATGCGATGAGGGATGGATCAGTCGAATACAGCCATCTCCGGACTCGGGGACAATCACAATCGAGTGCAGGTTGCGAAGCGTCGTCCGGACAGTACTCTCTCGCAGGTCCAGTAAGGCCTCGAGACTTTCTGGGTTGAGCGAATCAAACAGCAGAGCCACTGTACCCAGCACCATTTTTATTATCGCCCGCTGGTCTCTGGATATTCTAGGGAAGGCTTCATGCAGCACCTGGAGATATAGCATGTCCAATTGACCATGAGGTGAGGTCTTGCCTGACGCGGTGTGCGTGTTGGACATGAGAATTGAGAACTGATGCATGGGGTCGTTAGCATTGCGATCCTGGATGAAACTGGCAGCTGTGGCCGCGAAGATGAATAATCCTCGGGACTGCTCGACCAGTGCAGTCAGATCCGTCTTCAAGGGCCAGGAAGAAGGAAGATAGAACAACCGTGCAATATACGAAAGCCGGCTCTCGAGATAGACCTGAATATCTTTTTCTGATATGTCTGGCGGAATGTTGTGCAGGACCAACGCGCCTGTGTCTTTCATCAGACCCGTGGTGCGAAACCCTTGCACGACATTCATCACGGGCCTGCTCGTGATAAAGAACTTCAATGGCAAAAGGCTGTTAGCGGACTTGGAAAGCGCGAAGAGAATGGTCGATATCGCATTGTCATCTTTACATTCGTCCAACGCGTCGATGATGATGATGCATGGCGGAAACGACTCAACATCTAGGACAGCACGCAGTGGTTCTACGATCAGCTTCTCTAGCTGTCTTGATGTCAGAGCATACTGTAGGTCAGGGTCCCTGCATATTGCCTCGGAAACGTGCTTCTGGAAAGTCGGACTGAATATGGAGAGCTGGTATGCTATGGTGGGGAATATGAGATTGACATTGCTGCATTCCGCATCGTCCCTCGAGCAAAAGAAGGAGGCGCCGAGCTCGCCTGTCTTATCAAAGCGGCTCGCGATCGTCTGCGCGAGTGTTGACTTGCCGGTGCCTGCCATTCCATCGAGCCAGAAGATCTGGCCCTTGGAATTCCCTTCTATCGATAGCTTATCGTCAGCTTTGGGGTGTTCGCCCTTGAACCAGTGATGTATCGCGTTCAGGATCTCCGCCCTTGTGTCTTCAGTACATGAGACTCGTTTGCTGCCTTGGTCGAATCGTGCTGCCCGAGCATATCGTGGCATCGGCCCAGCTTGACTGCGCTTCAGCCCAACGTATATGAACACTTCAACGCTGAACCTACCAGGATTGATCATCTATGGAAATCGTCAGAAGCGTCGATGAGGCCGAACAAAAACGTGAGAATCATGCACCTGTCCAACAGCATGTACATCTCGACGTATAGTTTCTGCCTCCGCATGAACTACATTTTCAATCTTGTCAAACCCGGAGCGCATGTCAGTTCGCAACTCCTACAGCGCGTTAGGCGTGCAAGGACGGTCATTGATACGTCTTCGGGCGTACTTGGATTCTGAATTCCAAAATGATCGCACTCTCGATCTGTATCCGATATTTAGCTATATTTCGATGATCTGCACTCGCGAAATACGTACCATGAAACTGTCCAAGGACCACTTGAGCTTCTGCAAGCAGGACGTTACTTCAGCAGCGTCTCTGTCTGCGTAGACAATGCGAGCGAAAATCCGCTTCGGCTTGATCCCTCGAAGCGTGTCCGTTATATAGATGATCAAGCTGCATGTCCCGCGCAGGTGGTAATCAGATATCATTGGGACAAACAAGGCGAGGAGAACAAGTAAAATAACCTAGACAAGTCTTTCATACGCTGATGGAGCGAAAGTGGACACTCTTCGGAGTTTTGTAGAGGGCCCTGAAGTAAAGCAATGAGCTTGGAGAAATAGGTCTTTAACTCAGCGATGTCCTTTTCGTTCTGGGCGGCTTTCTGATCGGTGTGAATCAACGGCCATTGAGTCGCGGCAGGACGGAGTGGAGAAGCAGCCCACCTCGACTATTCTGATTGCATTGAGAAGGCCCTCAGTCGCAGACTGAAAAGGAGGGAATACCGAGGATGACTGCGCCACGACTCGTAGGACTGGTTTGATAACTGAAGGTGGGGGGGTTGTGATGAAGCCCTTAAGCTGGCGTAAAGAGGATCGGGGATCGGAGGGGCCTGGAGATGACATGGTTGTAAAACAGTATAAGGGTGAAGCACAAAGGTTGGTCGTCGCCGTGCAAGATGGGCAGATCTGCGGTAGGTCGCAAGATGATTGGAAGCCTGAGACGAACCGGCATCTCCCATGGACATGAGGATGCGAGCGCTCAAAACGCGATAGCTGCAACGTGTTGAGAAATACACGGCTCGCTGTATTTAACACAGCAGGACAATGGGCTAATTACTAACACTTACCCGAGGACTGCAGGTACTTCAATCCGTTTATGCACGGCGATGAAACACGATGAAGTCGTACGCGAGCTGAAAGGCGAGCTCCGCGATACACCGCTCCTGGTACCTTCACTAGTGCTGACGCCGCATTGCAATTACAGTCGATTCGGAAAACCTTGCTTTTCTTGCGCCACTGCGTGTCAAAAATTCCACAAATTATAGAAACTCAATAAATTCAAAAAAACTTTTCTCAAGTCATATACCCCATACTGTAAGACCCCACACACTCATTACTGTTCATTATAATGCCATCTAGCCCTGGGCAAGTCTCTGATGCAAGTGGGCAAGCATACCCACCAAGTGTTCATCATTGTGATCCTGATGATGAGCCAGAACTACTGGACTATGATTGCAGTGACAATGCCAGTTGAGAGGCTAGTATTGAGGTACTAGAAGGCCCTGCAGATCAGAATATACAGAGGACTGTAGTTGAGTATGTATGATGGTAGCCAGCTGTGATGTATTCCTCAACACACCAAACCAGACTTGCTCTATGTGCATAGCATAACTCCCAAACCTCATACAAGAGCATGAGGTTAGTGATGGTGCCCCATGCTGTGAGTAAGCACAAGGTGACAGAGAGTGGGAGCCAGGCTGCCATAGTTGCTGGATAGACCCATTCCTGGGTAGAGATCCATGAGTCGATAGTGATGAGAAAGTCCATTGCTGTGATGATATGCATGCTGAAAGTAGGAGTGCAAGAGATACACAAATAGTGTGAGGAGCGTGACACAAAGCTACAGTGAAGGGAACAGCTATGAGAACAATTGAGAACAAGAGAGTGTGTGATACTGTTACGAACATACCGGACTATTTTTCCTTTTCGCCTTACTGCTCATCTTCCATCCATCTTCTTGACAACCCTTATCACTTACAAAGCAGTACTCCTCCATCATGACTCGTATTCGTTCTATCTAGTTCTACCTCGTTCTATCTCAGCTATCTCTGACTCGCATCCCTGT
>QLPM01005380.1:0-20863 GCA_003314695.1 Albatrellus sp. MG142
CAGTACTGGTTTGTTTATTGCGTGCTATTTTTTGCCCGACTCCCCTCAGTTGATTGCATTCTGTTCGCATCACTGAGGTGAGAATACTGCTTATTACTGTGATACCCTGTTGCTTATTTCTCCTGCAGTCTGCTCTCTTTCTATAGGTGCTTAATATACTAGTTGATTGCATTCTGTTCGCATCACTGAGTCTGCTCTCTTTCTATAGTAACTGCTTCAGAAAGAACCAGCCCGACAGGGCAATCGCATAAGGTAAGTAAAACCTGGGGGGGGTGTTACAAAAAAAAACAGGGCTTGACCCAGGGGAGGACATGGGGAGGGAGATTTATTATTCAGAAGAACGACGAGCTAACTAAGTACCCATAGCAAAATAGGAGTCCAGTAAAGTATGGTAAATAAATGACGAACAGCGGCGGAGACAAACCGTAGTTTGCACGCGTCAGTTTGCAACTCCAACAGGGGGAGTACTTGATATGTCTGACGACCCTGCAGCCGCGTTCGCTCGCAATCCCGACGGCGGCCCGATCCCAAATTCCAACAAGTACCAGTGGCATCGAGGCCCGGGGGCGGCGCTTCGAAGAAGTCGATATTGGTCTGAATCACTCAATTATGCTCTGTAGAGCCTCATCGAGCAAAAGAACAACTTCGGCGCGCACTGCAATGATGATCATGATTTGAAAGTGCCACCAAGGTGGCAGAGACCTTGTTCAGTGCTCAGGGCGTTTGTCGTGAACCATGCTGCACAGTCACAGCGTCATAAGTACTAGCGTTTACATATGTGCTCACACGAAGTGGCTTAAGGCAGTGCATCCATATCTTCATCATCTTGCGAAACATGATACGAACCGCAATATATTGTACATGGAAGCAACGCGGCAGTGCCTGTAGATCATATTTCCACGACCCCGCTTTCAGATGTTTTCTCTTTTGAGCAAGGAACCAATACTCCTTCAGATTCTATGTGGTCAACTGTGGGCTGCAGAGACCTTTCTCTTCGAGCAATGTAATGCGTCGGTGATGCCCCCAACCCATTTTATCAATTGAGCATTCGGCCACGAAAGCCAAAGGAGTGGCTCGGGACGATGGCTTCGAGTTCAATAATTCAAAGCAGACTGGCATCAGTGCTGCATCAACATCGATCCTTTGTCAACATTTTCATTCACGCTCAGGATCAAGGTCACTAAACCTGTCCATCGTGTGCAGGAACTCGGTGTTTGAAGCGGATCCTCTCGAAGCACACTTTCTAGCTATATGCCCTCCTCTCCGAGAGGTCGTCTTGTTACTTGTCTCTCCCTCTCCCTCTCCCCCTCCCACCTGTCATGACCTCTCACGCAAGAATTAATCAGACCATTGGCGCAGGCTTGATTGGATGGGGCATATCATCTCTGTAAGTCCGATATTTTTTCGCCTGCATCTACATTGTCTAATCTCCGCTTCTCATTCAGTGGTTTTGGCGTTATATACGTCCAGGCATGGTACTACTACCAGCGATACCCCAATGACAGTTGCGCTTACAAGCTACTTGTTGCAGTACTGTGGTAGGCTCTCCCTTGAACCTTATACATTTTTGGTTACTTCCAATATTTCCCTACTCGAAGGGGTCTCGAGTGTCTCAATCAAGCCTTAATTGGCCACGTCGCATATTATTATGGCATAACGTGAGCATGCTTCAATTGCTGCCCGATCGAATTGACCCAGCTCATCCTTGCGTTACCAGAAACTTTGGAAATCTCTCGTCCTTCCTCGACAAGACCGTCTGGTATAGTTCTGTCCGTCCCATATCTGCCCATGTCGCTGACTCCACGTCTTGTCTTGTGCTTGTTCAGGACGCTGAGTGTGTGTAACTGTGCACATTGTGGTATCTATATTCTCTCCAACTCATTTCCGACGTCTTTTCTTAGGTTTATATGATTGTCAACGTATGCTCATATTTGTTTGACATCCCCTTCATCTTTGCCTCATGTAAATTCATTTGGCCATATTAGATCATCCTCCGCATAATCATCAGGACGTGAGTGTTCTGTTGATGCGCTTGTTTATATGCTAATATATCTGCTTCACTACTGCCAGGTTCTTGGCTTTTCGCGTTTGGCATAGTAAGCTGATCCACCATCTCACCATATGATACCTGTCCATTTAAGCAACTCCACAGTTAGCAAGCACAACTATCGGGTGACGACCTTCATCGTGGGTTTCTGTCTTTACATAAACTCGCTGTTGTATGCCGACCGGTTGTGTACTGATCAACCAGATAAGCTTAGCCCTAGTCGAACTGGGTGTGTTCTATCTGCTCCGCATTTCCTTTCTCTGCTTCCCCAGGCTGATAGTCTTGTGTCTTGCATTCATCAGGTGGTGTGTTTGGTACGTTTGCTTGATCATCTTAGCCAATCCGTGACCTGCAGAACTAATAGTGCATCCGTTATTCCTGCAGCCTCTCTATCAAATCGTAAATGTATTTCAGGAATCTATCGCTACATTCGCTGATTTACATGGATTAACGACAGGCTTTCGATGTCGGTGGTAGAATTCAACAGCCTTAAAGTATGTTCCCAAGGCCTCCTCTTCTCAGACCCATAGCTCCTAAGCGCCTATGCCTCGTAGTACATAGCAACGGCTTTGCTTTCTCTCGGAACAGCCATTGACATCTTCACCACGGGTGCGCTTTCTTTCTATCTACACAGGATGCGGACTGGCTACAGAAGGTGTGCAATGTACCATTCCCTCATCCTTTGATTATCTTATTCACTATATTTAGCTCTGACAAGCTCATTAATCGCCTTATCATATACTTTGTCAACACTGGTGCTCTGAATAGGTGGGTATTTCAGTGCACCGCAACTGCATGTGAACTGAGGCATTCGTTCTTCTATAGCGCGTTCAGCGTAATCACCCTTATCCTGGTATGTGCAGATACCATGTTGGTCATCTCAAGCAGCGGTCATCATCTCACACGGGACCTGTCTGCTTTCTACCGTTGACCTCGCATACGCAGTGCAATGCTATGCCCAATAGCTTCATTTTCTTAACGACATTATTTTGTCTCTCTAAGTGTAAGCCTTCATACGTCAGGCTCTATGATTCTGGTCCGTTGCTAACTTCATCTCCGAAGCATGTGCATTATCGTTCCTTGGAGCGTAAGCATACTTGTCTCATTTCATCGTGTCTCGCACCTATCGACATGTCCGCCCCTAGGTTTAACAATCGCCTTTCCGAGCGTGTTATAGATGTCGAAGAAACTGTGCCAAATTTCTTTATGACAAGCAGCCCCTTCGGACTCCCGGAAAATCCCACTGCGGACGGCCCACAGAGCAAGGCAAACATCAGCTCCGTAAGTCGTTTGCTACTTCTGACTTTGCCTCCACCTTCTGACTTTGTCTCCACATTGTAACCTCTATATTCTACATGCATCGTGGATAGCAGTTGATTAGCACTGCTCTAGCTCAGTGTCATCCGCTGTCGACTGGTCACTCCCCTTCGCCATCCGAGAACGCCCTCTAAAGACGCACACAAGTACCCTGTGGTATGATAGTTGCTATAAGCACACATAGATGTAGTGAGAGCCTGATTTGTCGAAAGAACAATGGGAAAGTATGACTATGGTGAACGGTGGAGAGATCATATCTAGGAAGGAGATAACTACGACCGGTGAAATTCAATTACTTATTATGATGAAGAAGAAGCTACATGAAGCCTCTTCGGCATGCACAGTTTCCCTCGACAACCCTTGTTCGCATCGATGCCTCAAAAATCTCTGACGTCCAGTGTTATTATCCGTATCCCCAGCGCAAACCTACCCATCTATAGCCACCATCTCGGAATGCCGCCAACGCTTTACTATATCTGTTCATTGTATGTACTGAATATATCTTTTCCCCAGAGTTGCTTATTGTATATATTCCAAATGTTTTATCCCTGGAATTGCTGCGCCTCGTCCATTGTCCCCCGTCCACGCCCGTTCTTTGTCCTGACCCATTGTTTCTCCGTCATTGTCATCAAGTCAACTCCACGCTCTATTTGCCCACGCCGCAGCGGCGGTCTTGCCTCTGCCGAGTCCAGCACCGCCTTCCCTGCGCGCTCCGCAGCACCCTGGAAGCAACTGAGGCATCGTCGGGTGACTCCAATTTATCGACCGGGCCCAGAGGATCCTCATTGGGCCATTAGAGATGTTACGTGCATCCACGTCCATCGCTACGGTCCTGCTGGTTTTGCCTCATTTGGCAGACGCTGCTGCAGGTTTAGTTCTTCCAGTAGTCCACGCCGGTGCGCGTTTAAAGGCGCAGTAGTCGAAGCATTACTACCTTACTGACACAGGTCTTCCATGCAGCCGATAATGGAGGTGCCGACCGACGTCGGTATCTCCCCTTTCCTTCATTCACTTTCATACTTAAGAACTGTGATGCACACCTGAGTCACTACTAGCAAAAAAATTACACACACCGCAGCTACAGGACAGTACAATACCAATGGCAGACCAGAAATATGGCAGTTCCAGAAGGGGTTACCAGTAATTCGTGAATCGCGTTCGCTACATCGGCAGACTCAAATCCTGTAAACGTATCGAAAACGACATGGGATAGGACGTAGTTCGCGACAGAAATGATATCTGGCCTCTGTATGCCATTTTTCCGCCAAAAACCCAACTCGGTCCAGACTTCTTCTACGTGACCTTAGTGATCTTGCTGGACTGCGCGATGTCAGCGGACGAGTGGGATCATAACCTGCTTAAACATCCACGTGGAACAAATATTTATAAGCTGAGATCATCACCTCCACGTCGAGAGTCACCACAAGAGACGGTCAGCAGCCTAGCAGTCTGCAATAGATATAAGTACTCCTGCTCGAAAGTGCTATTCGAATTGAAGACGTACAACTTGTAATCGTGCGGTAGTGAAGGTCCTGCACCCAGATTCTGTGGAATCCATTTGCATTCCCGGAGCTTAAGAACATCCTAAAATAATGTTTAGCAGCTAGCCATGCAGGAGCGGGACGACGAGCGCATAAGTGTATAGCGTACCTGCATCATGGACTGCATATGAGAGCTGACCTTCGAGCTCTTCGTCAATCTTCTCATTCTTGGAAGGCAGTGCATGTCTATATCCGCACGGGACTTCCCCACATCCAGGGCCTTGCCAACGGTTGTAAGCAGCTTGCACAAGCTCTCAATGTCCTCCTCCTGGGGGTCGTCACCGTTACTGAGAAGATTGTGGATACAATTAAGCAAGATCTCGTCTTGAAGCATATATAATTTGTAAAGTTCGGAAATGAAACGTATGAGTCCCTAATAGCGTCGACCGGCCTTCTGCGCCGCGTGATACGCGTCGGAGTATAGCATCTTGGAGTCCTTGTACTTTTCGATTTCCTTCCCCTTCTCGATTACAGCCCTTGTCGAAGTATCCTCCGTTGCTTTAGTTGCCGTGACGGCGGTAGTAGCCTCCTTTTCCACCCATCGACGATCAAGATCCTCCTCGCACCTGTTGGACAGATACCTGCAGAACAGCTGACAACCCGCAAATGGTTCGTGATGCTATCGTCCTGAATATTCGGCGAAATATGCTCCATCATCTTTCGGCAAAGACGCGCATAGATCTTCGAGCCCATCTCGTCTTCTATCGCCTTCTCGAAAATCAGACGGATGACCTGACTTAGCGTTCGCCCATCCTTCTCCTTCTCAGACTTATTTGCCCACGCAATGATCTCGTCTGATATCAAATCGAAGTTATCCACAGAGAGTTGGTTGAGTAGCTCCTTGACCCATCGGTCAACGACAGCGGAGGAATCGGTATTGATCGCATCACTACATAGCTGCTGGTCAGGTGTTCCCGCTGGTAATCGTGCGCTTGGGATCGACGGATCTGTTTCTGTACTTGAAGACGACAGGATAAGTGAGGCGGGTTTGGTGGGGACGGGGAAACCGATGACAGCAGACTCGGAGTAATGAGAGGGATGGACGGCGCCATTCAGGGATCCAGACACTACCGAGCAGTGTCTCGGTCTCCCTAGCAGAGCCATCTCCTCTTTGGCCTTGTCCTTAACGAAGTTCTCACTCAGCCGCATTTTCAGCTCAATGGAGATAAATGACAACCCAGATAGAAGTGACACGGGACCGCGCATACTCTCACGGACCTGTTGGATCAAAACGACGTCGTCAACGCCTATAAGGCGCCCCTCTTCTCTGCTGAGCGGTTCTGTTCGCTGACAGAGGTCGCGGTACGCAGGCATGAGCCAGTGCTGGACGTCATATGCATGTGCCAGGACGAGTTTGTCGACCGGAGATGCAATAGGGCTAAGCTCCTCTATGGCAAGCTCCCGGATCGATATGAAGCCCCACTGTGTGGCGAGTTTGAGGACAGAGGACCAGTCTTCTACAATCGCGATGTCACGTCGCTTGAAGCTCCTACACAAGTACTAAGTCTGAAGCATAATTGATAGAGCTTGCACTGAAACTGTACGTACGAAGGATAAAGTATAGACAAGAAGGCGTCAAATTCGCCGGTGCTGATATCCTTCAACGAGTGTGGGCACTCCGTCGGTTCGTGGTCAACATCTTTTCCCAGAATGGCTCGGAAGTAGTCTGAATCGCGCACGAAGAAATAGCGATGAACGCGATACAGCGTGTCGTCGACCTGAGGTAATTGCCGATATCAGCCTAGTAGTTCCTATGCACGAGGGTGAACATGGGTGACAGAAGTACAAACCAAAAAGGAAAGGTTCCCGTCCTTGAAGTAGAATCGTTCATGAACCCGCTGTGGGCTCTCATGCTCAGCTTCATGCAAAGTCATCTTATCGAAGTTTTCAGCAATTGAAGAAAAACTGCGCTCATCGACACATTGGACGGCCGGCTTTGACTCAGCCGTAGAGAAAGCAGCGGGATCTTCGGCGACAGGCACGATTTCTCCTATCACGGGTATCGGGGTGTGTGTCCTGGACTGAATTGGAGAGACCGAGCCAATTTGCTCAAAATCGACAGAGAACTCAGAGGATGGTGTTGGCGAAGACATTTAGGCTTTAGTGATATATTCCCCGTCAGAATCGCAGCACACCACTGCGTGATAACAATTGGCAGTATGGATGAGGCGACTCACAGAGTGTGGTAGGTGCACTAATTTAAAAGACCCGCCAGTGACAAACTGGTCACGTGCCACAGTACTGTATACCTATCAGCTTCCGTCACTCAGGCTGTTACACCGTCATGATGTTCCCGCCTATGTTCCCGGTATGTTCTGTACCCGACCGTTTCGTGATAGTGTAGGCACGCACATCATTTGTGCGCTCTCATTGCTTGAAGAAATATCGGCGACAACAGTACGACACCCGCACGCGCAGCGCGCTCGCCCGGGGCAAGAACAGCCTACCAAGGCAATCGCTTGAAGTAAGTATCGCTCGCGTAAGCTCGCAATCCCGACCACGATCACCAAAATTCCAACATCGTGGTATCCCTGGCCTGTCTTCAAACAGCATGAACTAAATAGTGCGGGTGGCCGAATTAGAAGAAGAAAAGGATGATAGCAGCATTCCTACCTCTGCTAATACGCTTTGGCGATGAGATACTATAGCTGAAACACTGCCGTAGGACGGTATAGTACCAACGATAGTCGGTTTCTCAGGCTACAATAACAGTTTCACTTCACTTCAACGAGATGTTACTGGAATTCCTTAAATTGAGTCGCGCTTGTTGCATAGGTGGCTGCAACAGAACCGAAAACACCTCGGAGCTCGACTCAGTCCACGTAGAAATGAATACCGGCTTGTATATCACCTCCTTTCCCGAAAAAAATGCTACATGCTACTCGGTCCGAAGCTTAATATCTACATGATTTTCGTGATCTTATGAACTGAGAGAGATTAACTACTTTCATCGGTGGGGGAATGGCCATACTCTGTACAGAACATCCATCTAGTCTGAATTGTTAGAAGTTGAGACCGTCGCCTCCAAGCCGGGAATCAACATGGGTCCATGAGACACGGTTATTAGCTTAGCGGCCTGAGCAACAGAAGTAAGTCTGCCACTCGAGAGAGCACTTTTCGAATCTAAAAACTTACAGCTTCTTGTAACTACGCAATCATCGCAGTCATTAGCGCAGCATCTAGGTTTCATGGAATCCATTTGCGTCTCCGGAGCTCAAAGACATCCTAGCAATAATGTCTAGCAGTCAGTCGTGCCAGAGGGGAACAACGAGTGCTTAGCGTACCTGCAACATGAACTGCATTCGATAGTTGACCTTTGAGCTCTTCGCCAATCCCTCCATTCTTGGCAGGCAATACAGATCTATATGCACGCGGGAAAACCCCGAATCCAGGGTCGGACCAACGGTTGCAAGCAGTTTGCACAAGCTCTTAATATCCTCCTCCTTGGGGTTCTCAACGTTGCTGAGGAGCTTCTGGGTACAATCAAGCACGATATTTTCTGGAACCATCTGTAGCTTGTAAAGCTCGATAATGAAGCGTATGAGTCCCTGATAGCACAATTTGGCTTTCTGAGCTGCGCGATACCTGTCAGAGTATGGTATCGTCTCGGCGGGCTTGCATTTCTCGTCGTTACGTTTCTCCATGGGCTTGCGTGTTTCTGCGGACTTGTACTTCTCCTCGTCCTTGCCCTTCTCGGAGGGTTTGCACTTCTCTTCTTCCTTGCCCCTCTCGGCCAGTTTACACTTCTCCTCGTCTTTGGCCTTCTCAGCCGGTTTGCACTTCTCTTCGCCCTTACCCTTCTCTGCGGGCTTGCACTTCTCCTTCTCTGCACCCTTCTCCGCGGGCTTGCACTTTGCTTCATCCTTGCCCCTCTCGGCCGATTTGCACTTCTCGTCTTCGGCTTTTTCAGCCGGTTTGCACTTCTCTTCGCCCTTACCCTTCTCTACGGACTTGCACTTCGTCTTCTCGACGGGCTTGCAATTTTCCTCGTCCCAGCCCCCCTTGACCTCCGCGTTTTCCTTTTTCTTCTCAATGACGGCCTTCGTTGGAGTGTCCTTAGTCGCCATGAAGGCAGCGGTAGCCTCCTTTTCCAGCCATCTACGCTGAAGGTCCTCCTCGCACCTATTGGACAGGTACCTGTAGAATAGCTGACAACCTTTAGATGGTCTGCCATGGTCCGTGATGCTACCGTCCTGAATTTTTGGCGAAATACGCTCCACCATCTTTTGGAAAAGACGCGCATAGATCTCCGAGCCCATCTCGTCTTCTATCGCCTTCTCGAAAATCAGACGGATGACCTGACTTAGCGTTCGCCCATCCTTCTCCTTCTCAGACTTATTTGCCCACGCGATGATCTCGTCCGATATCAAGTCGAAGTTGTCCACAGAGAGTCGATTGAGTAGCTCCTTGACGCATAGGCCAACGACAACAGAGGAATCGGTATTGATCGCATCGCCACATAGCTGCTGGTCAGGTGTTCCCGCTGGTAATCGTGCGCTTGGGATTGACGGATCTGTTTCTGTACTTGAAGACGACAGGATAAATGAGGCGGGTTTGGTGGGGACGGGGAAACCGATGACAGCGGACTCGGAGTGATGAGAGGGATGGACGGCGCCATTCAGGGATCCAGACACTACCGAGCAGTGTCTCGGTCTCCCTAGCAGAGCCATCTCCTCTTTGGCCTTGTCCTTAGCGACGTTCTCACTCAGCCGCATTTTCAGCTCAATAGAGATAAATGACAACCCAGATAGAAGTGACACGGGACCGCGCATACTCTCACGGACTTGTTGGATTAAAACGACGTCGTCAACGCCTATAAGGCGCCCCTCTTCTCTGCTGAGCGGTTCTGTTCGCTGACACAGGTCACGGTACGCGGGCATGAGCCAGTGCTGGACGTCATATGCATGTGCCAGGACGAGTTTGTCGACCGGAGATGCAATAGGGCTAAGCTCCTCTATGGAAAGCTCCCGGATCGATATGAAGTCCCACTGTGTGGCGAGTTTGAGGACAGAGGACCAGTCTTCTACATTCGCGATGTCACGTCGCTTGAAGCTCCTAAACTGGTATTAGGTCTGACGTACAAACGACCGAGCTTGTATAGCCAATGCACTAACGAAGGATAAAGTATAGACAAGAAGGCATCGAATTCGCTGTTGCTGACATCCTTCAACATAAGGGGACATGCGGTTGGCTCTTGAGCACCGTCTTCTCCCAGAATGTCTCGGAAGTAGTCAGAATCGCGCACAAAGAAGTAGCGATGAACACGATACAGCGTGTCAACGACCTATGGTTAATTGTTATTATCGGTTTCTGTGTTGTTCAAAGGACATATAAATGTGTGGCGGGAGTACATACCAAAAAGGAAACGTTCCCATCCTTGAAATAGAATCGCTCGTGAGTCGGTTGTGAGACCTCGTGCCCATATTCATGCGTGGTCGTCTCGTCCATGTTCTCAATATGTGAAGATCCAGTCCCATCAACATATTGGATAACCGGTTTTGAATCAACAGGAGATGCAGCAATAGCATCGTCTGTCGCAGGCATGGCTTCTCCTATTACAAGTATCGGAGAATGTATCCTTGACCGGACTGGAGAAATAGAGTCTACTAGCTCAAAGTTGACAGAGAACTCGGAGGATGGTGTTGGCGAAGACAGAACTTCAAGTTGGTGTGGTTCCGACAGAGACGACATCCAACTATTCCCAGTTAGAACCGTCAGATACCACAGCGTGATTACAGAAGGTGGTGGTGTGAGGTGACTCACTAGGGGAAAGAATGCAGAGGGCGGTAACTTGGCCGCACTACTTGCAGCTGCGCTGCGTGAGAGGGGAAGACCACGGGTGTTATAAAAACAGGGCTGACCCGAGGGAAGGGCACAGGTAGGGAGATACTTTTTTATTCAGGAGAACGATGCGCTAACTAAGTACCCATAGCAAAATAGGAGCTCGGTAAAGTAAGGTAAATAAATGACGAACAGCGGCGGAGACAAACCGTAGTTTGCACGCGTCAGTTTGCAACTCCAACAACGGGGACTCTATTTGAGGAGCAAACGCTGCAGGCCTCATGTCATTACGTGACCCTAGGACGTTCTGTCGTGGGACGACCGTTGTCAGAATCAGAAGGCACGGCGAGGGCATGCGTCTGTACAGAAGACCTCTAACCCAATTCGCAAGCCTGTGTTTCTACAAGTGACAGATCACAAGTCACAGCTTTTTTTCACGTACCAAGAAACCAGGGAGGATGATTCAGATCAAAGCCATTGGATGTGCGGCCCGTAGGCCCTAGGATGCAGCCACTAGAAAGTTCGCACACTCACCATCTTGTACCCGCCGATAGAGGCCACGCTGCAACAGCGTGCCCTCCACTTGGAACGCCTTTTTGCACGCATGCACCACATCTAGCAGTACGGATGCAACCACACACGCATCGCCTATCGGACGCTCTGGGTGTCTATCAAAACGAATACAAACTCGCAGTCCCACGATACCATGATTCTGCGTAGCGTTGGCTCTGCATCGTTCCTCCGGACATCGCTTAAGCGAAGATACGACAGGTAGAAGTGACTTGTCCAAATACTGCGCCGAGTGTTCCAAGGAAGACCTCTGATGGTTTGGGCCACCCTAATTGCGCTCTTTAAAACTTGGACTACCCAGAGCCAACCCACCGTGCCAAATACCATAAGTGCCTTGTTCCATCCAAATCGTGAACGTCAGGCTCGCGCGTGGCACGCAATGACAAAATAGCTCGATGAAAATTCGTCATAAGCATCAGTCTCCTCCGGATCCATTATACAGCATACATCTGAAATGAGACATCACCAGCATAGCATCTCCCTCATGTACATACAGTTGTGCGTTTCCGAATCAAAAGGTCAAATGGCTTTGAGTGGGATACAAAACGAGAGAACGATCAATCATTTGATTTTTCTGCACTTGTAGCCGCCATGGGACTCGGCTTCCAGGTTGCTTCGTCCGCCCAGCCCGCCCAGGCACTCGTTGGACGGGGGGTTGACCCACTTGCCACGGCGCGGTTGGGACGCGCAGATGCACGAGGTGCACCAGGGCCCGGATGGGGGACGCCGGGCATTGGCATTCGAGGTTCTGATGTCGAGGCTACAGCGGACAACCAAGATGTAGACTTTCCCTTGGCTTCTTTACTGCTGCTCTCTGTCACGTTCTGGCGGGATCCCAACTCGTCAGACGGATCCGCTGCCGTGTCAGAAGACGATGGGTCAGGCGGAACGGTTTGGAGGTTGACAGGAGGAGAGGCGTGGATAGACTTTGGATTAGCGGCGTCCACCTGACCGGATACAGTCGTGAAGGCAGAGGTACGTTTCGGTTGTCCTACTGGGAAGTTTGCGATCGAGTCGGATGGAACAGGAGGAGGCTCAGACATGTGTGTGGAGGTCTATCCAGTCAACGTCATTGACCATAAGCATTCGTAAGTCGTCTCAAAGCATCATCCTGACTCACCATCGATATCTTTGAAGCCATAACCTTATTGCCCTCGTTCTTGCCGTCGTCCCCACTCAGCCGCTTGTTCAGCTCTTTAGAGATAAGCGCTAGCCCAGGTGGAGACGACACAGGGATGCGCATGGGGCCGCGCATGCACTCACGAACTTGATAGATCAAAACGACGTCGTCAACGCCTATACGGCGCCCCTCCTCTTTGCTGAGCGGTTCTGCTCGCTGGCAGAGGTTCTGATACGCAGGCATGAGCCAGTCTTGAACATCATAAGCATGTGCCAGGGCGAGTTTATCGACCGGAGACGCAATACGGCCGAGCTCCTCAATGGCAAGCTCCCGGACAGATGCGAAACCCCACCGCGAAGCAAGTTTGAGAACAGAGGTCCAGCCTTCCACAGTCACGACGTCATGTAGCTTGAAGCTCCTACACCAGTATTGAGTCTGAAGTATAAAGTTCGAGCTTGCGAGTCGATGCACTTACGAAGGATAAAGGATAGACAGGAAAGCATCGAATTCGCCGTTGCTGATATCATTTAACAAGAGAGGGCACGCCGTCGGCCGTTGGGCGCCATCTGCCCCGAGAATGCCTCGGAAATGGTTAGAATCGCGCACAAAGAAGTAACGATGAACGCGATACAGCGTTTCGTCGACCTAAACAATTAATTTATTGTTGTCAGCTCCGTGCTGCTCAAGGGCATTAAGTGTGGCAGAGGTACAGACGAGAAAGACGATGTTTCCATCCTGGAAGTAGAATCGTTCATGAGTCCTTGAGGACCCCTTATCTTCAGGTTCATGCACGGCCATCTTCACGTTCTCAGCAAGTGGAGAAGACACGGGCTCGTCGACACACTGTACAGCCGGCTTTGGCTCAACCGGGGAGGCAGCGACGGGATCTGCGGCCGCAGTCATGACTTTTCCTATAACAAGTATCGGGGAATGTATCCTGGACTGGATTGGCAAGGCCGAGTCAATTAGTTCAAAGTCGACAGAGAATTCGGAGGACGTTGTCGACAAAGGTGGAGTTTCAAGCTCGTGTGGCCTGGACAGATAAGAGGACATTCAACTAATCTCCGTCAGAAAGACAAGATACCACAGCTTGGTTACAAAGGGTGATGCAGATGAGCTTGATGGGGCGACTCACTGGCAAGCGTAGAGGGTGGTGCTTGGCCGTACTACAAACGACTGTGTTGCGTGTGGTTCCCTGCCAGTTGCCGTGGGTGTCTATTTGAAGGGCTAACGTTGCAGGCTGCAAGCCGTTACGTGGCCGTAGGACACGTTCTGGTTAAGAACTGTTTCCAGAACCAGAGAGCTTATTTCCACATGTGACGGCATACATTCTGGGGTCGAGGCGTGATAACCACGGCTTTGGCCGCCAGGCGCATAATAGCCTGGGAAACGAAGTAAGCATGAGCTTAAAATCGAATGGCTATCAGTCCAATAAGCTATGCTTTAGGGACAAAATATTTATCAGAACTTGAAGTCAGCTAGCCAATCAGTCCATGTGAACGCCGATGTTGCCTCTTCACCCTTGCATGTCCCCGTGTGAGGTGCAAGAAATAAACAGTGTGGTGCGTAGACTCAGAATTGTATAATTGGTGCACCCTCCTACTGCCGGTTAAACATGATTTCGTGCTGAGGTATACCTCAGCTACTAACAAAAATACGTTCTCCACTGCCAGTGCCATGGTACGGTATGATACCAATGACGGTGGGACACAATGAAATTACAACTCCTTACGAGACATTACCGCGGGAAAAGGAGTTTCCTATATGGAGTTCGTACATTGACGGCTTCGAGATCCTGAAACAGCACCGTAAACACGTCGGAGCTCTACGCAACCCGCGACAAAGATGATCCCCGGCCCTTGGTAGCACCTTTGCCCGTAAAACTGCTGCTCGACCAGAGTCTTCTTGATTTTCCGAACAGAGAGATATCACCAGCCTTTGTCAATGAGCGAATGGGACTACACGGCATCATCAGACCCGATTTACTAGAAGTCGACACCAGCGCCTCCATGCCGGGAACCACCAAGAGAACCGGCTTTCCGCTTAGAAGCCTGAACAACACATAGATAAGTCTGCCACTCGAAAGCGAGCTATTGAGAAACCAGAACTTACAGCTTCTTGTAATTGTTCAAGCGTCAAGATCCTCGGTCTGATAGCCCGATTCAGTGGATTCCATTTGCATTTCTGGAGCTCAAAGACATCCTAACAATCGTGTTTAGCAGCAAGTCATGTCAGAGCAGAACAGCAAAAAAGTCAGCAGACCTGAAACATGGACTGCGTACGAGGGCTGACGTTCGAACTATCCGTCATCTGCTTCATTCTTGACAAGAACATGCGCAGATGTAAGCGAGGCCAATGTAAATCCAGGATCGGGCCAACGGCTAAAAGCAGCTTGCACAAGCTCTCAATGTTTTCATCCTCGGGGTCGTCAACGTTACCAAAGAGCCTTTTGATGCACTCGTACATAACCCAATCTGTAAGCATCTGCGACTTGAACAGCTCGCCAATAAAACGAATAAGTCCCAGACCGCGGCGTTTCGCCTTCTGCGCGGCACGATCCTCGTCCAAGCGTGGCTCCTCACCGTGTGATCCGCTCTCCGTACCAGTCTCCGTCACGAAATCCACAGTGGCCTTGGTCGCCAAGGCGTTGGCGGCATCTTCATATATCGCCCACCCGTGCTTGAAGTCCTCCTGGCACCGAAGGAGCAGATATTCGCGGAACATCTGTCCACCTGTGATGAGCTTGCCTTCGGAGTTCTTGACGGCCATCGACGAAACACACTCCATCATCTTCCGACAGAGACGCGCACAGATCTCGGTAAACATCTCGTCGTCCGTTGCCTTCTCGAAGATCAAATGAATGACCTGGATCACCGTTCGCTCATTCATCTCTTCATCAGATTTGTTTGCCCATGTGATGATCTGGTCCGAAATCAAGTCGAAGCGCTCGACAGTGAGTTCGTTAAGCAGCGCCTCGACGTTCCGGTCGACATCGTCTTCCGAGCTGGTATCAACGTCCTCGTCGCGTGGCTGCTCTGCCGATATTTCTACGGGTACACTTGGGACTGACGGATCTGGAGCAGGCTCAGATACGCGTGGGGATATCTGTTCGATAAAAAAAGTCGTTTATAGTGTTAGTTTTTCGTAAGTTGCCTCGGAATCATTCTGACTGACCGCCGAGACGCTGGAGGTCGTATCCTCTTCAACCTCATCCTCGCTTTCGTCCTCATTCAGCCGCCGTTTCAGCTCGATAGAGATAAATGACATCCCAGATTGAGCCAACACGGGCCTGCGCATACTCTCACGAACCTGGTGGATCAAAACGACGTCGTCAACGCCAATGTGGCGCCCCTCTTCTCTGCTAAGCGACTCCGTTCGCCCGCAGAGGTCCAAATACGCAGGCATGAGCCAGTGCTGGACGTTATATGCACGTGCCAAGGCGAGCCTGTCGACCGGAGATGCAATTGGGTCGAGTCTCTCAATGGCAAGCTCCCGGACCGATGCGAAACCCCACTGCGTTGCAAGTTTGAGGACAGAGGTCCAGCCTTCTATAGTCGTGACATCATGTCGTATGAAGCTCCTGCACCGGTAGATTAGGTCCGAAGTACAACTGATCGTGCCTGAAGAGCCGAACTACTTACGAGGGATAAAGTATAGACAAAAAGGCGTCGAATTCGCTGTTGTTGATATCCTTCAGCGAAAGGGGAAATCCCACCGGTTCTTGGACAGCATCTTCCCCCAAAATGCATTGGAAGTGATACGAATCGCGTACGAAGAAATAACGATGGACACGGTACAGCGTGTTGTCGATCTAAGGTAAGTAGCCGTTATCAGTTCCTGTGCTGTACAAATAAGTGACGGAAATACAAACCAAAAAGGAAACGTTCCCGTCCTTGAAATAGAATCGTTCATGAGTCCGTTGAGAGCTCTTATGATCAGGTTCATGCACGGGCGTCCCCTCTACATTTTCAACAATTGTGGAAGAACCGGACTCGTGAACACATTGGACAGCTGGTTCTGACTCGGCCGCAGAGATAGCGACGGGATCATCGGCACCCGGAATGGTTTCTCTTGACATAGGAATTGGGGAAGGTGTCCTGGAGTGAATTGGGGAATGTATCCCAGAGTGAATTGGCGAGATCGAGTGAACCAGCTCAAAGTCAACGGAGAACTCGGAGTCGGAGGATAGTGTTGGCGAAGGCGGCATTTCAAGCTCGTATTGCTCCGACAGATAAGATGACATTCCGCTTTTTCTATCGTGACTGTAAGAAACTCCTGCGTGATAGCGGAAGATGACTCACCAGGGACGTGGAGATGGTGTTTGGCGGCAAGATATTGCTGGGGAATGCACTGAGCCTGAGACGAGGTATTGCCGCTAACGTGGAGAACTCTAGTGACGGTATTTGAGGGGTCAATGGTTGCAGGTTGCAGGTTGTTCCATTACGTGACCCTGGGACACGTTTAAGTTCTGGTTGTGAAGGATTCCCGTAACCAGAAAGGCTTCTGGCCGCCGTGACATCCCGCACAACTCCGGGCCGGAAGAAGGAAGATGGTACAAATTTGAAATCATGAGCCTTTCCTTTCCCTCGATTCCGGTGCTATACACACCCCGCGAGACCTGTGTCGTAGGCGGGCCACCAATTGCTCTTTAAACTATACAGCATCAGCCATATTGTTGTATTCTCTATGCTGGTCGCGTTGGACGGAACGCCGCGAGACCACCCTTTATTTTTCTCAAGTATAACGCCGCTTCTCTGTCTGAGATCATTCCGAGTTCTCTATCGTACAGTGCACACTGTGGGACCAGTGTACATGGGTCCATGATAGGGAGGACCTATCCCGCAGCCTCACGCGACGCGGAGCAATGAAGAAGCTGGATGCAAGGTCGTCGAAGACTTCAGTCGCCGAGAACCTCGTAAAATATCAATGTATATTCGAAATGACCTGAAGACTCCACCTGCCAGTGCTAACAATAACCATCCTTCAGTGATCGATTTCTAATTGAACCAGTTCAACAGCTTGAGAAAGAAACAGACTAAGCCAATGATCCATCGTCATTGGTTCTTCAGTTGCACAAAACCCAACCTGGCGAAGGCCACTGCATTCGGCGGCTCGACGGACACGTTCCTCAATTGCCAGGAGACTCATCCATTTGTCACCATACAAACTATCATACAACTGGAACGCAGAAAAATGCGAGATCCTCACTATCCGAGTGACGCCGGTCATCGTCAGTCGAGCATCGAAGTTTCAGTGGGTTAAGATGCGAATACTGTCTTGGCTCGATCGTCTCTGGTCGTTAAAAGCATTGAAAGCTAGTAAATACAGAAGAGAGGCAAAAGTCTATAATGGCATCGCTATGTCAACAGACCCAGCAGCTTGTCGCTGTCCATGGATTTTCTTGCGATGCGCCCGCATCGCTCCTCGTACCGGTCGAGGCCAGCGCCTCGCATCATGGTGGCCATCAGATCAAACGCCTTGGGAGCGTCAATAGCAATGTCGTCCAGAATCTCTGCCGCCGGCATGAAGCCGTCTTCGAGCGCCTCCGTCGAACATAAGCTCCTCTCCCGAGCACGCTCAAAGAAGCTCCCGACAAGTTTTGCGTCCTGCGGCTTCGACTCGAGCGACGACATGAGCAATTTTTCAACGAGCCGGAAATGGTGTTCCGAGGGAAGGTTGGTGAAGTACGACTCCGCCTCGTCTAGAGACCGGATGGCGAAGAACTCTTTCGCGTCTTCGTTGATCCTCTTATCCGCTTCGGCCGTCGACATCGATGGCACAGTGGACACATCGGCCTCATCTTCGGACCTGGCTTCGGACCCAGCGGGTGTCTCGTCTGGCTTCGACTGGTCTTCCACCGGTTTAAACCGCGGCAGAAGCTTAAGTTTCCTGCGCTGCAGAGGCCCTGGGAGGCCAGACTGGCCGAAATCGGCGCTGGGCTTACGACTGGGCGGACGGCTTGTCTTCGCGTTTGCTGGATCGGCGGACTCTAGATTCTGGCTCAACATTGAAAACATGGAGCTCGACGCAGTCCGTGACAGAGATGTTTCCCGGCCCTTGCTCGCCTCCTTCTTTCCCGCAAAAATGCTACTTGGCCTGAAGCTCAACTGCTTGGTTTTCGTGATCTTGCCGAACTGTGAGAGATCGCCAGCCTTTGTCGGTGGGCGAGGAGGACCACCAGGTCCCGCCACAACCCATCCATCAGGACCAATTTGTTGGAACTCGGTGCGATCGCCTCCGCGCCGTGAGCCACCACGTGACATGCTCATTTGTCGTTGATAATCCTGAGCGACCTTCTCTTTGGTAGCCTAAGACACAGAGTTAAGTCTACCACTCGAGAGTGACATGAGTAATAAAAGGGCTCACAGCTTCACTTATCGTTAGCGCAGCAGCCCAGTTTCGTGGAATCCATTTGCGTTCCCGGAGCTCCAGGACATCCTGAATAAAATCGAATTCAGCCGCAAGTCACGCCAGAGGAACACAGCGAGCATATTGCGTACCTGTAGCATGAACCGCATGCGTGAGTTGACGTTTGAACTCTTCGTCAACTCTCTCATCCTTGAAAAATATACATCCATATGCGCGCGGGCCTTTTGTGAATCCAGGATTTGGCCAACCGTTGTGAGTAGCTTGCACAAGCTCTCGATCTCCACCTCCTCGATATTGTCAACGTTGCTGAGAAGCTTCTTGATGCACTCGTGCATGATACGCTCCGCCAGCATCTGCAACTTAAACAGCTCGCCGATAAACCGGATAAGCCCCAGTCCGCGTTGCCTCGTCTTCTGCGCTGCGTGATACTCGTCTGAGTATATATCCTTCTTGCCGTCTTTGCCTCTCTTGTCCATGGCAGCCTTCGTCGCAGCGCCCTCTGTCGCCTTGGTCGCAGCGGTGGCCTCCCTTGCCACCCAGCCGCGCTCAAAGTCCTCCTGGCACCGATTGAGCAGGTACTTGCGGAACAGTTGCCCACCTGTGATGGGCCTGCTCTCGGCATTTTTGATGCTATCGTCCTGGACCTTTAATGAAATCTGCCCCATCATCTTTCTGCACAAACGCGCATACATCTCTGAGAACATCTCTTCGTTCGTCGCATTTTCAAAAACCAGACGGATGACCTGTATCAGCGTTCGCTCATCTGTCTCCTTCTCAGACCTGTTCGCCCATGCGATGATCTGGTCTGAGATCGAGTCGAAGCGCTCCATATGGAGCTTGTTGAGCAGCGACTTGACCTTCTTGTCAACGACATCGACCGCGTCAGAATCGACGGCCGGGCCGTGTCGGGTGCTTGCAGCCACCCAGCGATTTGCTGATACCTCCAAAGGTGCAATGACTTCGGCAGGTAGTCCCATAGATGACGAAGGGACATTCATGGTCGGTGCCGGATGGTTCGCAAGACTAACCCTGTTGTCCTCATTCCGCTTCTCTCCACGCTTACTCAGTATACGCTCCCGCTCCTTGCCAGACCCAGGACCGCCTTGATTCGACGTGCTAACCATAGGTGGCGGCCGTCCACCACCAATTGGTATGCCACCGAAGCTGCTGCTGACTGATGCAGATCGACCTCCTGTACTAGCGAGCGTGAAGCGTTCGTCGCTGGACAACTTGCTTGCAGTCGTAGAGAATTGTCCCATGGAAGGAAACATTCCTGGGCCGGACTTGCCCATAGAAGCTTGGACGAAACCAAGGCCAATAGAAGCCTGGCGGGATGGTGGCACAGTGACATTAGCCATACTGCTCGACGGTTGTCTTCGACCGGAGCCACCACGCGCCAAGTTGTACGATAATGGGTCAGAGGGTTCGAGACCGATCGCGTCGAGAGGAGGGAGATTGTCGGGCTTCTCCTTGCAGATAGACATGAACTGCAGGAGGAAATCACGGTCATATCTAATAACAGGTTTATGAGTCCAAAGTTCCAGCAGAGAACTATGAGCATTACCTGAATTTGCCCTTCTGGGCGTTCATATTCAGTTCCACGCTAGGGCTCTTTACGCCTTGGGGATATGGTACACGACCTAGGTCTTCGATCATGCGGGCCGTGGCGAGGGCGGAAGGGAGAAGTGCGGGAATGGGCGATGATGTCACATTGGAGAGGTTCAAGGGACCAGGGTGACGTTTGATAGGCTTGGGCGAGGCTAAGGCAGTGTCGATGCACAAGGTCTCCTCGTCAGCTGCCTTCGCTTTGACATCCTGTTCGACAACCGGGGCTGGCTTGGTCTTCTCTAGAGCCTGCTCCTTGTTTTCGATCTCGCACTCTTCCGTGTCCTCAGGAATAGGAGAGGGTGCAGCGCGGGACGGCGGAGCGGCTTCACAAGGAACAGCAGCAAAAGCAAGTGCCGACGAAGAAGCTCCGGTGCACGAACGCTCGAGGGAGTCCAGATCGATCTCGTGCCCTAAATAATATCGTATTGATATCTTCTTCCCGGGCACAAATGCACTTGCATTCGCGTTCAAGTGCGCACTCCCGAGGCCAGCACCGGACGCTGTGGGGGG
>QLPM01005389.1:0-16326 GCA_003314695.1 Albatrellus sp. MG142
TTCCTTTCCATTTCCAACCAAAAATGCCTGGTTCAACCTAAACATCGGGTCAAAGGGCCCGAATCTCCAGCATCCCAAGTAGATCACTCACATTTCCTGTACTTCTCGGGGCCACTTATAGCGAGCATCTCCAAACGCTCGTGACGGTTCCAAACCGCCGAGGATACGACCTCTTTTAATGACATCGTCTGCCTCACTTTCAGGATGCTCTGATCGGATACTTATTGCGAGAGTCATCAGGATTGCAAAGGGTTCGACGAAAATATCGACGCTCACCGCTCAACCTCATTTGGATTACGTCCTGTTTGGTCTTCACTGAGGACTTCTACGCGCCATCGGCCGCGACCGTCTTCAGACTCTTCCCACACGCCAGCAACGGCTCTGCTATCGCCAGTACAAGCAACGTAGAGATCTCGATGTTCTGTGTCGAGCAGAGCCAGTATTGCGCAGCTACCTGCACATGTGAAGGGGCATGAGATGTACTACGTGGTTGACCACAACAATCCAGACACTGACCTGACATTGCGGGTAACATAGACGCCACGCCCATGGAATGTTGGCTAAGGTCGGGGATGATCAGCTTCTCCGATAACGGCGCGGAACTTAAATGAGCACTCAGTATCCGGAGCGGAGCGTTTACAATTTCGGAATCAAGATTGGTAAATGCATCTCTGATAGCACGAGCAATTTGACTGGGAGTGGCGTCCAAAGATACTTGAGGACCTGCTTTTGGAAAAAGTAACGATCTGACACTGTTCATGACTGACGTTCGGGTTTGAGGATTGGCATCAGGATTGGTGGACAAAGTCGAAAGTTCCAAGGCGACGGCTGGTATGAGGACCTTGGAGAGCAGCTGAGATGTCTGCCTTCCACTGTGGCCATCCATGACGGCGAAAAACAAGAGCTGTCCCGATGATGAAGGCATAGAGGACGCCTTTGCGATGATGGCTTGTGCATTAGCATCTTCGATTGGGTCATTTGAAGGCAAGTATGCGGTTGCATGTTTCCAAGTTAGACCTCCAGGTATCGAAGTACTCTCCAGGGTAGCGTGCTCGTTAATGCGCCTGTCGATCTGTGCCTTGGACAACAGTGGGACAGGTCGCGCGACCATGGTAGATTTTCCGTCGGTGCCTAATTCTCTGACAGGGATGTCAAATGTCTTGGGTTTGGGCTCCAAGTTGTATCTGTGATACAGATAAGCAGGGGTGCCGAGGCATACAGCTGTAGTGACGAGTGGTTTCAAGACGCGACGAAGCATGCCCATGGAGGGGCACGCCCTTGCGGAACGTATGAGCAGAGTAGGACTATGTTTCAGAGACAGTACCCGGTAAGGCGTGAATCGCCGAATGATCAACCGGCTCAAACGCACCAATGAGATTGTTCAGAGTGGGGGTTATGGCACAGATACTAAGGCGCGCAGGCGGCTGCGACGTGTTCCGAAGACTGCAGTATGCAGATGAAGTGCGACCGGGTTGAGTCAGGCTACGTGTTGATGGCGGGAGCGCTGCGACGCGTGTGGACGCGCATGGTCACATGATTCTTGCATGAGGCTCTCCATCGGAGCATTCGTACTGGTAACGGAAGCGACATGCTCTGATTGACTCGGGCACAGTTCTATTGTCCTCCGTCCCCCGTGCGCATACATCGTGCTTGTGTCGTCTGCCTCCAATCTACCAGTCCATTGCCAGTAATAGTAGCCAATTCCTGATGGCACAGGATCCGCAACACAATGAGCTCGCGAGGCATCGCTCCCTGAAGCCCTTGAGTCCTGCCTCGTCCCTTGCGGCGCCACAATCTGCCGCCTTCTCCTTGAGTCCGATCCTCGTGAGTCCGAGCATGATTTCCCCAGTCTGTTCCTTAGCGACATTCCATCCCTTGCCCTTCAAGCCACGACGCTTCCTCCAAGTCTCCCAGTCTCAGCTAGACGCCTCCTTGGAAAGGGAGGGCACGTTGATTATTAGCCCGCAATATCACTCTCAGCAATCGCCAGAACTGTTAGCTGAGAACAAGATCAAAGTCCGGGATTTTGCATATGAGAGCGCTCTGTCGCCGATCCCGTCAATTCCTCGGGTGCGCATACAGCAAGGGATATTGAGGCCATTGAAACGTCTGAAGAGATCGCATGGTGGCGACGATAAGATTTCTGCCGTACCTGAAGTCGGGGGGCGGTCGGACGAGTCGGATGTTCCCAAACGGAAGACACTGGAAAGGAAATCAACAGAACCTGTGCTTCTTTCAGACCGCCAGAGGACTTTTCCCATTCGCGCCAGGGGCTACATCGACCTTTCTCAATACCCGTGCGACCCCTCCAGAGATCCTTCTCAATCCAGAACCCTCTTTGCCCCCACCAATGCCCCCGACCAGTCTCAACCCTCGTCTCCGCTCAACGAATGTCCTGACTCAGATGTACTCATACCTACTCCTTTAGTGTCTCCCAATGGCTCTTACCATTGCCAATCTCTCGAGCCAAGCAAGAGGTCTCTTGATGCAGCCTACCTTTCGTCCGTGCTGCCTCTTGCTAGTCCGCCTCACCTTACATCACAGAGTGAGCCTGTGCGCGGCAGTCTGGAAAATTTGTCGCGACAGTGCGAGCGCTCTCCATCGCTTTCTCCAGACTCTATGCGAGTGGCCAACGATATCCGCCCACCATCAAGAAATCCTATGCCCTTCACGAACCCCCATATGTCTCAGGAGTATTGTACGCATCTATCATCCCCAATATCCAGTTTAGTCCGTCCAGCGTCTCCTATCGTCTCTGCAACCTCACCCGCATCTAGTTCGCCGCTGCCAACCCCTTCCCACCGCTACTTTTTGCGAAAGCGTGCAGGGTCTGTGCACGAAGGCTATGCCAGCCCTGATACCTCCTCACCCCGCTCCCGGCGCAAGGCTGCTAAATCGGCGAGTCCGCGGCACGCCCATCGTGCGTCCCATTCACATCAACCAGCCCATACAAGCAGCCCGAAATCGTCAATGAGCTCGCCGCGCTCTAGATCGTCACGGATGGCTGGCTCATAATACAAATGACTGCAAGGGCGGTCGCAGGCTGACGCGACTAGTCACGCGTACTGATATTGTTCGTTTAGTCCTCTGTATTACGATAGCCGTATTCTGTTTTAAAGGTGTGCCCACAAACTTATTTTTATTTGACAAACATTGACGATACCATAGCTATTTATCCAACTGCACGTCATATATCTGTAGCAACATCACGTCCCGGAAGGAGATTGGAGCCTTGCTGGAAAGACCGCTTTCGTCTTATTGTTGTATACACATGTTAAGCTTGTTGTTCACTATCGGTCGCAGATGTTATTTTTCGCCGCCCACGTGTATGTTTATTTCCCTAGTCGGTTGTACGAAATGTCGACCAGACACCCTACTGTATTAGTGTTGGGGAGACACCATAAATAGAATGGGTATCACACGACCCGATATATTGAATTGGTACAAAGGGATTACAGCGACGGGTTATCTGGACACAGTAACATTTACAACCGTCGAATCCATCCCCGCTCAATTCCAAACTGCAGGACATCTCGTGCGTGCTTAGGACCTACACCAGCTTCCGGTTTACTCGGCATCTGAACCTTTCGCCGACCTTTGGGAGCGGCAGACTTCTTGGCTGTCTCTACACTCTTTGCCAGTATATCTTGCATCGACGCAAGGCACTCGTAACACTCGCGTTCCGTGAACTCTGGTACAGGGCTCTCAAGCACATTGTTCTTGCGTGAAATTGATGGAGGTCGCAGCCGCTTACACTTAAGTAACTTCAGTAACAGATAATGCAACCACTATATCTTCATTAATAAAGTGATATTTCATGATTTCCAGACGTGAGGCTCACCATCACATTTGTCAACGGCTTGTACGTATCCCAATTATTTCCGTTGTGTTCCCGCATAAGTCGGTAGACGTCAAACTGGTAATCACCTGTGCACTTGTGAGGATAATCGTCGACGAATCACTCCGACTTGCCACAAACCTTCTCCCTCAAAGACCTCTTCTTCCAGTGCAGTCCAATGCACGGTAAGGGTATTTCTGTCGTCATGTGAATCCATCCGTGCCAGCCCGAGGTCGATGACAGTGGCCTTAACGCCATGCACCTGATGATCCATGGGGGTTTTGCCCTTGGATATGCTTCGATTTCTTGTCACACTTGAAGAAATATTCTTTACCAATATTTGGCCCCAGTGAAGATCTCGATGCTGCGAAAGAAAGAGGCATCGGTCAACTTTTTATTTTTCATGATGAGGGTGTACCTCGAATGACACAAGGTCCTCTGCTTGAGCTAGAGTGCGAGTGATTTGCCAGAAGAGGCTGCATGCTTGTCGCCAACCGGTCTTCGATGCATTGGAGAAAGTGTACGCTTCCAAATCTGGACCACCATTCGGAAGGACAATAATCGCGTAGACCTGAGAAACTGTAAATGTGTCTAGGCGGGATCAAATTGTGTTAGGTGCCTTACACGGCGAAATCAGCGATGGATAGTCACCTGGTCGGATGCTTTCTGATCCTTTCCTTTCATTGTACGCGTCCCACAAGGAGAGTAGAAGAGATGGGTACTTTCCGCGAACTACATACGTCCGTAGGAGCTTGACAAATCCTTTACACACCTCTCCCATAGTGCTTGTGACGATAATCTCCTTGAGCACATCCTTAGCATCGCTGGGAGCTGGACCATCCGACACAAGCACCCCTTCTAGCTGTGACTGCTCATCATGTATTGGTATCACTTTCAGCACCACATCCCCAATGCCGAAGACCTCTGAGTAGGATGCCTCTCCGATCTTCTGGAAAGTGGCTTTGTGATTGCCATGGGCCTTACCATCATTGTGGCATTGTTGGACCAAGGGGTCAAAAGGAAAACTCTCTATAAATGCAGAAAACTCGTGGGGGCTATCTTGACCACATTCCTTCAAAAGTGGGAGTAAATGAGGAGGCTGGGAGTAAATGATGTCATCATGAAGATGCGCCTGTGAGATAGAAATGTTGGTGAAGCCAATGGATAGATCCAAGTCCGTTGGAGTGATTGGAGAAGGGGGTGAAGGAGGTTGAAGGAAGTTAGGTTTGCGATAGCGGATTGGGGTTAGCTGACGAGGTTTAGAACGAGGCGGAGGTGATGATGGTACGGTAGATCGATGGTGCTTGAAAGGTCGAACAACAACCGGTGAAGGGGAAATAGCGACCTTGGCTTTGCCATAGCACCTCTGGACAGTATGGCGCGTGGCGATTGACTTGGAGTTCATGCCTTGCTCTTTTGCAGCGATCGGTTTTGAGTCCCCATAGACAACATCGGAGAGTTGTATAGACGTATCCGAAAGATGCAGAGGTTCTGAATCTGAATCTTCTGATGAAACTACAATGGGATCTGCACGTGCGCCGGTCCGTTTGGCTGGCCTGCGAAGAATGATCTCTTCCTCACTGTCTGATATGACGAGAAGCTCCGGTTTCTGTTTGTGGTTGAGAGGAGAGATTGAGATAGTCGTTGGAGGACTTACCTGCACAGTCGTCCTTGACACTCTTCTCTCTTGACTGACCCTCCGGCCGTGGTCATCCACCACAAAGATATCAATATCAACTACAGGTGGGAAGGATTGTTTCAGAGAGACGATCTTCGGGCTCAATAATCTGGGTTTCCTTTTCTTGGTAGTGAAGATCGTTGAGGATTTTGCAACATTAGGCGAGTGAGAGCTGAGCGGCTGGCGACAGGAGGATTGCACTTTAGGGGACAAAGGTGAGTGTTTCGACTTTTTTGCCTGTAGAGATACAATTGGAGACGACAATATTATTTTCCTCCGTGGACGGCGTAGTAGTTTGGGTGGAGGGGAATCGAACATGGTGTCGGCTGACTGCTCACGAACAATGCGTTTTGGGGAAATATTTCGGCTTCGGTCGACTTTATACGTTGCCTTCGTGTTTTCATCATGGGCAGTGTCGCGTCGGTCGGATATGTCAACTATTCGGTGTCCTCTGCGACCGTACGAGAAGACCTGTTTCGTTCTCGTGCCCAGCATGAGTACGTACAAGATTATGAGCACGCCTGATGTGAAGTGATCTCATGGTTAATATGATGATTGGATGAGGGAGCGAAATCTATCTGATGGCTCACGTACAAATGAGCCAAATGTTGATAACAACGTGCAAAGCGATTGATGTCAGAAACTGGAGTGTCCTCGATTCAACGTGTCTTGAACAATCGACGCGCCTTGTCCCGTGGCCGCGTGACAGACCACGTGCTTCCTTTACAGTATTCAGGGGACCCTGATCACCACGAATCGACGCGTCACATGCGCGATCATTATGGCACTTAACCGTGATAGATTTGGATTGATTTATGTTTTTGTTTCACTACGTTTGTTATTGAGACCATCCCTTCATATCTCATGGCTCTTCCTGTTTCCCTGCGCATGTCAGTCACGCCACCTGAGCTGGAGCTAATTGCTTCAGAGCAGCTCGTTGAGATCATCCCACTCATCGCCATGGAGCGGACAGCCTTTATTTCTGTAAGCTTTTATAGACATGAGTCGGACAAGCATTGATATCTGACTCCCAAATTGCTTCGTGTCAGGGAGCTTATGGCCCTCTGCGTCCACCTGCAAAGTCCAAGGTACCTATATGGATGGCTGTTAATTTGAAGATGAAAAAGAAATGTCACATAGTCCCCCCAAATTGGCTCAACGTTGGTATGTATGATTAGAGCGTAGAGAAATTAATGGTTGACAGATTAGAAGAGTTTCTGCAGGAACGTCTGACTCTGGAGACGACGCGTCCCGAGTTCAGCCAGCTTCCTTTCCGCTTTGCAGAAGAAGCTAAGGTTCTCCTGGATATGCACGTATATATTTCGCATTGATATTTGAACGCTGGTGTTAAAGCAAAGGAATTTTTTTAGTGCCTCAGACGACTTTCAGAACCCGGACAAGATCCGCTCCTTGCTCAAAGATATACGCGAGGCCAGGCAGGCTAAGAGTCGCGAGGGTCTTCAAAAACTCGACCATAGCGAACTGAGTGTGTGTAGCATTGCTCGAGTATTTCTTGCGAGACCTGACTGAGCAACAGCTACCGAACTTGTGCTCAATGGAAATCAATGAGATTCGACCTTTCTTCATCCGTGCAATGGGTGTCCTCACACAGATCACTCGTGATCCTGTGATCGACACAAGGAGATGAGGCCTTGGGTTCGCCTCGCATTCAGATTATTGATATAAAGCACGCGTGTATCACTATTCATCTAGGACATCAACAGTGTTCTGACATGTAGCCTACAATATAGCGCTATCTTCGCAGCTAGACAATGTGCAATGCGCTACGAGAGATTAAATTCCGGATTGAAAAGCTGATCGTGGCAGACCTTCCAACGTTTTCGTTAAATCATCCAAACGGGATTTCACATCATGTATCTCTCTGACAATAGTAGCCTCGCTTGACTGGAGAGGTTCTTGTCATAAATGCCAGGACCTCGATAACAACGCCCTGACTCACCTCATGAGTATTCGGAAAGGCTTTCACCAATTCTGAAAATGCCACTTTGCTGATGGACAATCCTCTGTTTGCATCGATCTCATCCGCTTCAGGGTCGCGAACTCCAGGATTTTCATCGCCCAATGATCCGTTCATGAAGTCATCCATCCAGCTATTTTTCTTGCTAAATGTCGACTCCCATAGTGCGATGATCATCAGAGGAATGAAAAATAAGATGGTCAGGACATAGCGGTTTATCTCATAACTCTCAATTCAGCATGACAAGAAACTTCGGCTGTATGAGCAGGAGACATAACGAACCTGAGCATATGTAGCGGCGCTTAAGCACAACCTAGATGGATGTAATCAATATGTGAAGAAATAATTGGACAGTGTAAACACAGACTCGAAGGGGGCCACTAGAAGCTCAAGAAGGTTGAATGGGGCAGGATAAACAAATGTATCCGGCGCTCGAATCATCCCCACAGTTTTTGATGCAAAGAATGCAAGGTACTCAGCCTCCGCATCCTCGACGATCTGTTGACAGGAGTAAATAATGGCGTTGAAGCAGAGATGTTTATGATACACACGTCAGAGTATGCAGATGAAAACAACGAGATCAGAACATTCAGCAAAACGATAGCAGTAACAACGTTCCAGCTGAGGGCAGATGTTGAATAAAGGCAATATCATAGACTGAGCACGTACAAGTAATATAACACCAGTCCTGCCACGCTTCAAATAACACGTGTCAATGAGAAATAAATAATCTCAGGTCAAGGAAATTACTTGGCAGAGAATTTGTCGTAATTGGGTGATCTGCAAGAAAAGGATATATACACCGCAGAAAGAGATGAGAGTGAACGCTGACTGTAATAAGGCCTGCACCATGATATTGACAACCTAGATATGAAAACGGGTGGGAATTATTGTCGTTCGCAACATAATTTCGGTCCGTGCATACTGTGAAAGATGACTCAATATTTCCATCGGCGGCGTCAAGGGCATACAGCCCTTGCAAAAACCCTATGCCTAGGACGGAAAGTAACTTCATTTCTGATGAGTCTGAATCAATTGCGTCGCTAGAACTGGACACACCGCGAAAAAGATCCCAGATTCACGGAGCATTCGTGCGACACAAATCTGCATAGTACCAATATACCTACAAGGGTGCATATTATTTGAGAAATCCAATGTAGCAAAATTTGGGAAGACAAACTTGTGACCATCGAAAACGGTGACCAGCTCTGCGCTGCATTAGTAAATGAAGTCGAACGAATGGTAAAAACTCTGACTCATCCTGAGCGATCAAACAGCGAATTAGCACAACTTGATGTATTAAAAAAATCGCTAGCTGGTACACACCAAATGAACGGGGATACGAAACTCAGCACTTGGAAACTTCGTAGGCGCAGTTCATCAGCTCGCAATCCCGTTGAACTTAGGCCTACCACTCGAAGGAGGAACGCGGCGAGTAACAAGCAATCTGTGACAAATGAAACAAAGTTCCAGAATCCAAAAGCACGATAGGTTGCGAAGCGCAGCAATTTGTAAATCTGCGAGGAAGATACTAAGACGCCATCCGAAAAAAAAGTACGACAGCCACAGACTCTATGAAGATCTACATGATTTCTATGAGTTGAACACTCCACAGATGTTTAAGTTGAACAGACCTTCTAGGATGAAAGAGAGTCCTAGGACATAGAGAATGTATTCCCAGGTGTCCAGATGACGATGGTAGGGATCAAGCCGATCAAGCGGTTCGCGAACTGCAAATCTATGTTAACGAGAAGTTCATGGCTTGTAGGTTTCTTGGGTGACTTGCCCGCTTGCGAGTAGACAACAAGGAAGAACAACCATATGGAGATGCGAATACTGTTCTGATACCTGACATAGTACATACCATAGGATGGGGATGACAGTGTAAGAAATAATCAAAATCTGTGCTTACCGAGGAATAGCCAACAGGGAAGAATCCATGTGTTCCCAAAATGAGCGCTCCGCTTTCTCGTCATATGGTACATCTGATGCCCCAACGGTTAGACATGTCTGGAAGGTATATGAAAACTGTTCACAATCGATGTCATGGTTTTCGTTATTTCTTTGCACCAAATCGCCGTTCCAGAGACAATTCACAACTAGTTTATGGGTAAGACGAGCCTAAATCAATGTCATAAAGCTGACCATCTTGAGCCTCGCTGGACGAAAGAAAGATAGTGCTATTCCGATATTGTTAGTGGACTTTGACAAGCAAATAAAATTTGCAATACCAGTGTGAATCAATGCCTAGCTCGAGTGCACTTGACATCTCGATGTCTCCATCTGCTTGACGATGCCTATATCGCGTCGACATGATCGTTGTCAGCCTCTCACGCGGCGCTTTATGGACAATCCGGCGTGCCAAGGCCTCACAAGCTATGGCTGAAAGTTTGTATATGAGAAGCAAGCACTGTGGAGTGTTGGTCATTAATGAGCGTACCCCGTCCAAGATTCTCCCCGTAATCTGCTGCATTATAATTGGCCTCTAGCATGAAGTCCTGCCGCGCACGCAGAAGGCAGTACGGCAGCTACATATGAAGGTCAATGAGCACTCGTCCAAACAAAACGAGAAGTAGGTGACGCTTACTGCCTCAACAAAATCACCTGCCGCAGCAATATATGCGTTTACAACTCGGGGAGTAATCACCCTACTGGTAGGGTCATTGATACTGCCTGGAGAAACTTCCACAGGAAGCAATCTTCGGGTGAGTACGCGTAGACGACCAATAAGTCCTACAGTCAAGTTATTCGGGTAATGTCAGCTACAAATTGTGGAGTAAGTTTGAAACACGATACAGTACTGGAGAGTGTGTCCGCGGATGGTTGCACTGACTTGGCAGAAGTAACAGACAAGCCGTCGTCTACAAAGGCGGAGCTTGACATGACCAGCTAGACCGTCGGTAGTTAACAGAATGCGAGCGCGTTCTGTAAGAAAGAAAGGAGTCGTGCCAATTACAAAAGAACTCGAAAAAGGAAAGTGCGATGACGAAAGTCGTGTCGGCGACTCGGGCGTGTTTGTTGCCGTTTACGAGCGCCTTGTCCTGTAGCGACAATGCCAGTGAGCATCTTGTTGCCCATCCTCGCTGCACGGATTGACTTGCTCTCATTTTCAGGCGTATCACTCCTCTTTGAACGAAGAACCAGATGTTCGACAAGTCGGCAATGTTGCCATCCTTCCGATCAGGACCAAAATCCGCGGACCTGCCCCCACGATCGGTCAGTTGAGCGACTTTGAATAGCAATTACCGTCGTGCTGATTCTCGGTGAATTTGTCTAACAGACCCGTCGCAGCCAGATGTCGTCGACGAAACGATGGATTTGTTCCGTGCCAACTCACTCTTTCGCAACTTTGAAATCAAGGGACCCGCTGACCGTCTTCTCATCATCCTCATTCTGTTCATCTCCGACTGCCTCGCTAAAATCGGCAGCGCGCGCTCGCCACCGTCTCAAATCGAGGCATCCAAGTCATTGAACACACTTGCGGTCGACAACTTCCCCGTCCCGGGAGATGCCAACTTCATTTTAAACGCCCACTATTCGCCCCCAAGTAGCCGTGCTGATGCAGGTAAATAACCAGACTGGTCGGTGTCGATATCTACTGACCTGTGTCTCAGACTATTTGCGTCAGTATCTCACGCAAGTCCGTCAGGAGCTTGCTGCGCGATTGGTAGAAAAACTCTATGCTGATGGCACAGGCAAGCCGAGCAAATGGTGGATGTCATTCCAGAAGAGACGTTTCATGAACAGGAGCTTGGGGACTTAGGGCTTCGCAACGATGATGAGCAGTGTACAACAGAATCAATAAACCATCCTACTTTTCATGACCCAAATCAGATAATCTCGCCGCAGCCCCAGATAAACCACAGCTCGGTGCTAATTTGCATGTCAGAGATACTAACACATTCATTTGTGTTGTCTTCGCTCATTGGGATTTTTTCTACCATAACCGATCATAGGCATAGTAACCTCTTTTGAATGTCTCCCTTTTCCGCTTGCGCCTGTGCTGATAATATCCGGAATCCAATCAGGATCCATCCAGTTTCCGACTCTCAAGGTCCCATTTCCACTGTTAGCCAGCGCCCCGTTTAGCATCTTCTTCTCCTCCCGCTGTCTTTGCGACTCTACCCGCTTCTTTGCCCTCATGTATTCTGATTGGTCTTCCCGAAGGATCAGGCCCTCTCCTGAACCTGCCTTAGCAGAACCTGGCTTCGGCGCAGGAATTGAGTACTTAGTCCCCCGTATCTTGTACTGGTAGTTTTTCTTAAGATGCACTTGCATCGCTGGTGTCCCAGGTGCTGCACCAGGCGATGTGATCGTAACAGATGCTCGCAGAAGAGTCGGGTTCCCGCAAGAAGGACAGAACTGCTTAGATGAGTCTTTGCAAATCCTGAACAACACTGTCTGAGAGGGCGCAAACACGATGTATATGAAACCTAACTCACTTGAAACATGCGTGACACCGCAGAACCCATGTCTTCACTTTGTCAACCTTTCTACCTTCAACGCCCACGAAGTTCAGCTCCATCTGAAGCAGTACATTTTGCATGGCGAAGTCGGCTGTCATGCAGCCCACAGGGATGATTTCTCTCGCCTTCCCGATCTTTGAGCTGGATGCGGTCGGCGTAAGGCCAAGAGCACGAGACTTGTATAGCGATACGTTCGTAGGGGTAATCCACTCGCCCTCACCATCGTCTTCATCAGATGGATCTTCGTACAGAGGTGCAGAAGATGAGGATGAAGGGATATCTTCTTCTTGATTCTCGCTACCTGATTCACCCCCTGACTCCCGCTCTTCGTCCTTTTGGATGACATTGACTATCGACGCTTCATGTTTGTCAGCACCAGCAGAAGGCGTGTCTAGAGCGTCGCCATGAAGGGAGGCTGGGTCTTTAGGCGAGGGTTCTAGATCGCCTGGCGGTTTGGGCTGGCAACAAATCCTTATTCTTCAAAGTGCAAGACGACTATGAATAAGATTTTTCGTACAACATCATCCGTAGGCTGTTGTGGCGACTGCTTTGCTTGCTTATCCAATGCATATGTCAATGCTAAGATGCATAGATCCGCATATGAAAGGACAGGATAGTCTCCGGTTTTCTTCGAGAACTGGATGACTATAAACGATCAAGCTTTTTTCAGAACCAAACGGTGTTCGCAAGCGGTGCGGACCGACCATGAGCAAGGGAGGCGGGATCCGGAGACATTATTTGAACTTGTACGCCCGTAGATAGAGCTAATTGCTGGAAGTGTTCTCTAGCACGCTTGTCCTTTAACTCATCCAATACCTGTGGGACGGTGACATATGTTTCTGCCAAGCCTCTGAGTGGCGACAGAGATACCAGGGGTCCAGCGTCCAGCACAAGATGTTTGCAGGAGGGCTGCAAATAGTTTTCCATAGTCATAAAGAGAGAAGACCAAAGAGCCGTCGAACTGTATGAGCGCGACAATTTTTTCTTCATGTGTCAAAAATTCGACACGGAAACTTATCCGCGATCGTGGGAAATTCCACTGAGAATATAGTTCCAAATCGGCGAATGACGTAATTTCTGGCTGTCGTTGTTTGGGTTTGGAGCTCTTGAAACGGCTGGAGAAGTGTAAAGATACTACTATATTATTGTGCTGTAGTCAAGTGCTAATGAACGAAGATAAACAGTGCCGATATCATGCCAGAATAGATGCCACTTTTGTGCGGAGGCGATCGGCCGGTCTAAGACTCGGACGGCCGAGATGGTCTCTATCTCTCATTTATAAAAGAATGGAGAGTGTTTGGCAGGCAGAGATCCCTGTCCATCGTACCAGCTGGTCCCATTTATCTGCCATCGCGCTTTCTCGCTCCTCGATCAAAGGTCAAAGGTGTACCCTTCAGATCCTTTACTATTATAGATGTCGGCGAAATCGTAAGTTCGTCAATGTGCTTTGACCACAATTCTTGATTAACATGACTACTAGTTTCCGGATTACCGTTATTGCGGGGGATGGCATCGGTATGTAGACAATCACGATCCGGCTGCGGATGGCCTATTAATGAGGAGCTACAGGGCCAGAGGTCACCAGGGAGGCCGTCAAAGTTCTGGAGGCTATTTCTGCCGGGACACCGGATATTGAGTTGACACTCGAGTCACACTTGTTTGGTGGATGTGCGATCGATGCGACCGGCGAACCCCTTCCACCCTCTACTCTTGAGGCATGCAAAGAGGCGGACGCTGTCCTTATGGGTGCGTAGAGAACTCTGATGATGACATTATCTTCATCATCCGCTCGCTTGCAGGATCCATTGGCGGGCCAAAATGGGGAGTTGAAGCCAAAGTTCGCCCTGAGCCTGGTCTTCTTGCTCTCCGCAAGGCTTTGGGTGTCTATGCCAACATCCGGCCTGCCAGTTTCGCCTCCGAGTCTCTCCTTTCGCACTCACCATTAAAAGAGGAAATCACAAAGGGTGTCAACATCATCGTCATTCGTGAGCTCATCGGCGGCGTGTACTTTGGCGATCGGAAGGAGCAAGGCGTCGCTCCGCAGGAGAATGTGGCTTGGGACGTTATGCCATATAGCGTGGAGGAGGTGCAGCGGATCACTCGTGTTGCCGCCCAGATTTCTTTAGCTGCGAATCCTGCGCTGGAGATCCATTCCGTCGATAAAGCCAACGTGCTTGCGACTTCCCGACTATGGCGTAAAGTTGTGACCAATACGCTGACAACGGAGTATCCGCAAATCAAATTTGACCATGTCCTCGTGGATACGGCCGCTATGCACATCGTCGCAAGTCCAAGAAAGCTGAATGGCATTGTGTTGACAGAGAATCTCTTTGGTGATATGTAAGTTTTGTCTGTCAACAAAGTATGCATAGATGATTGACTTTGAAGTAGTTTATCAGATGAGGCTAGCGTGATTCCAGGTTCCCTCGGCCTGTTGCCTTCTGCGTCGCTGGCTGGTGCACCTCAGGACTCCACATCGCCTAATTTCAGGCCAACAACTGGATTATACGAGCCTATTCATGGCTCTGCGCCCGACATCGCAGGTCAAGGTATCGCAAATCCCATTGGCAGCATTTTGAGTGCTGCCATGATGTTACGATACTCTCTGGGGCTTGATAAGCAGGCCAGGATCATCGAGGAGGCTGTCAAAAAGGTACTAGATAGCAAGGAAGCCGGTGGTTTGGAACTGAGAACGCGAGACCTGGGCGGTAATGTGTCGACACAGGAAATCGGAGACAAAATTACTGATATCGTAAAATCCTTGCTGTAATGTTCATTGGTGATCGCGTGTACGAAGTCTATAGCAGACAATCAAGTTAGAAAAAAATATGTTACTCTACTGTAGATATCTGAAAGCCACAGCTATATATAAAAGGCCGGTGCAATAGACATGTACATGACCCAAATAGTAAGGTCGCGAAATTCATGGAGGCGTGAGGAAGATCGAACAGAAAGCTATTGCTGAACAACCATGACTGTCTGTGATTTCAACGCCAGCATCGTCTAAGCACGGCCATGCGTGTTTTCCTGGGCATATGGTTTTTAACTGTTGTCTTGATCATTCAATCTTCAGGGCAGCTACACCCTGACAGGCCGGCATGCCACCGAAAGCTTCCAACGCGAACATGCCCGAAAACAAGATGAGTCGAGAGCCAAAAGGCTAGCAGGCACTCTTGCACCCCTGAAGAAATATAACGTTGGTATATGGCTTGTACTCTAGGGTTTTCCGCCTAGCAGCCATCTAGTGCTGGAATTCAGTCTAATTTGGTTTGCAGATGAGCCAGCGTGAATATGCAGAGGATATGACATGGTGGTCCATAAAGGATGCGCTGAGCTTCGTGCCGCATCGCTGGACGGTCGTGGTTTTCCACATGAATAATCCAGTCTCAGTGGGTACCTGAACACCATCATGTCGACTGACAATACAGGGCAGGTTTGGCCAGAGCTGTGAACATACTTGAACAATTTGACCTCGAACGCATCGCGCTTCACGCGAACCGAAGCATCGCAGCAGGTGGCGGTCTGCACGTAGGCGAGTTAGAAGTGCTCGCGGAGGAGTTAGGACCCAACCGAATGAATCGCAGTAAACTAGCCGATGCTGGACACTGATTACGTTGCCAAGCCAATTCCGAGTCAGATCCATGTATATCGTCTCATGTAAGAGTCCATCCGGACAACGACAGAAGAAGCATTCAGCAGGCGTGTGATAGAGCCCGGATGCACAACGACCGTGGTAAGCAAGCTCCTTTTTCAAGTTAGTATGTCGTAAAGAGCTGCTCATGTAGAATGCCTTTTGGGACGTAGAATGGTTCTTCCGCGAGAAGATGCAGGAACAGAACGTATCGACATGGAACCACCCTCGCGTCTCCGTTATTACCCCGGAATCATTTCCGGGCTGGAGGGCACCGACGACATTATCCAGGAAGGCGACCTGCTACACGTCGACTTCGGGGTGACGCCGATGAGTTTGGATACAGACACCCAGCATATGGTGTACGTGCTTCGCACCAGCGAGGATGGGATCGACCCACCGAACGGTTTGAGGGAAGGCCTGAGAAAGGCAAACCGGATCCAGGACAAACACCTGGGAGTCATGACCGGGGACGAAATTCTTACGCGATGCCTGGAGAAGACGAAGACGGAGGGGATTGAGATACTCGCATCCTATTGGCGATTGGGGCATGCGCCGGGTGCGGTGACGGGTAGCTTTCCATTCATGTCATGTTTAATCGCAGGACTCAGATGATTGGCAGGGTACACCAATCTTCCTACCCACGTCCCTGTACTGGGAAAACTCGCGGCCCTCTCAGACACCTACTACAGCATTGAATTCTACGCTTATCATTATGTCCCCAAGTGTGACGAG
>QLPM01005411.1:0-17786 GCA_003314695.1 Albatrellus sp. MG142
GGAAGGGGGAAGGGGGAGGGGGGCGAAGTCAGTGGTATCATGAACAGCCCATAGCAGAAAGATACCGGAGGGACCGGACCTCATTTCTACCGTGATCAATCTTGTGACCAATGCTGTTAATAATATGTTCCTCTGGCGGAGCCTGAGGCGCTGGATTCCAATTGGCAGGTGACCCCACAGTACAGGTCATTTAAGCGCTGAGGCATGACATTGCAGTAGACGCAGGGGCGCGCCAACCCAGTAGCAACGGCATCTCTGTGATTGTCGCAAGCTGTCAGACATGCACACCCCACGAGGCGTAGACACAGGCACGTACAATCTATGACGTTCTCCACAATATTCCATCTGCTCTCCCGTGCTGGCGTCGATGTAGGCCGAGAGCGAGCACCCATGTATCCTACAGCGGGGAGATTGAGAAGTATTGCCTGGGGAGCCAGTCCAGCTTCCTGTGTTAGATCCACCGTATACGGGGACGCTGGACGCCTGTGTGGATGGCCGAGGGCGTCTAACGTTATGCTGTTGGTCTGAAAAGAGATATGAGATGGCGTCAATTTATCGGGGACACAGTGTGAGAAATCCTCCTCACATCCTGCACCATAATCCGGATATGCAGGGCGCGCAGCACTAGTCTGAGTTGAATCATTCCAGGTTATCGAGGCGGTGTAGTCCACGTCGTCGTAGCGCTGGGCATAAGGAGAATAAGACTGTGGGCCCGGCAGAGAAGTCACCCGCGGCTGTGCGGATGGAGGCTGTGTTTGGACGTCTATGATAACATGTCAAGATGTATCAAGGTCGTTAAAGATGAACACCAGATGATTGACTGACGCTGTGCGTCAGCTTGACCTGACCAGTTGCTTGAGACAGACTGTTGCTGATATACATCCTGATACGGACGGGTTGATAGGCGTGAACTTGTTGGTAATGGACTTGGGTAAGGGGCTGGCATTTCGATTCCATCAATCCTGATTGGCCCCGAAGAAGTTGCGGACTTGTCAACTTACAATGGAAGTTGCCTGAAGGGTTAGCATGAGCCTGAGCGGCATTTTGGCTTGCAGTCCTAAAGTCTCGAATACCAGCGTGTTGGTATACCGCCCCATAGCTCTGCTCCTGTGGAAGAGTGGTGTGGTTCCCAGGAGCCTGACGTACCACCCTGGACTCCCGAGTGCCAGCGCGTTGGTTTGTTATCGCCCCATAGCTCTGCCCCTGCGGAAGGGTGATCTGGTTTCCAGAAGTCTGAGCTACAGCCCTAGACTCTTGTGTACTACTAGAGCGTTGGTTTACCGCCCTATAGTTCTGCCCCTGTGGAGGAATGGTCTGGTTTCCAAGGGCCTGAGCATAAGCAGTATGGTCCAGGACATATTGCTGGGTAGGGTATGAGTTAATGTCAGTATGCCCACTACCCGAATCTAGCGACAACTTTAGTCCACGAAAGTTCAAAGATGAGTGACACCAACTCACAGGTCGGCAAGACGTCCTCACCACTCTGTGAAGTCGGAGGACCTACATAGCTATAGGATGGATACGAACGCTGGTGATAGTCGCTCATGGCTGGGGATCGAGTCGTCTTGAGCGCTGCTCACCAGTCATCTTTAAGAGTCCATGGAATTTGAGTTCGAGCAGTGCTCTCACGAGGACAAATATATCATGCTTCGATTCAGAGCGCCGGGGCAAGATCTGTGGCCAAACGATATCGGGCCCTCCAACTCCCAATCCCTTGGCAAGGCTCACCCTCCTGACTCATTTTCACCCCCTTTCATCCACGAAAGAAGAGATCGAGAACGCCGGCCTGACTATCATGGCGAAACCTATTGGCAATGAATGGCACCCCTTGAACAAGACAGCACAAGCCTCATGCTGTTTCAAGTTCACGCCGTGAGTCAAACTGAAGACACTGAGTCCACAGACGGTTCGGTCCGACGCGAACCATTAAGTATACATGATCTGAACTACTTTACCTTCCTTCTTTGGCTGATTGTTCCGTTCATATGCGCCTCCCGAGGAAGCCAAAATGGGGTTCACAGCTTTGTAGCAATCAGACAACTAAATTCAAAGGCAGTGAGACTAAACAACACGTGTTTTTGATCCTATTTTTCCCGCGACTTGAACCAGTTGAACAAACAATTGCATCGGCAGAGGTTTGTCATCCTAGGACACGTAAAGCATACTTGACAGTACCTCTACCTCGTTGACGAGCATCCTGTGCATAAAAGTCTCATTATTATTAGCCTCGTGCTCTAGGAAACATCTCGAACCCAAGTTCATGGATACCTCATTTGCCTAAACAGTATGATTCGACCCAGTTGTGCGCTTATCATACCAAACTCAGGTAAAGGAATGAATGACAGCAACAGCTCATGCACTCTTATGATATACTGAATGCATTTTTCCAAGGCTGCCCGCCGACCTCACCCAATACGTGCTCCACTTCACCTTGTTCAAGATTGAGCATGACCCTGCGCTCACCTTCACCTTTTCGATTTGAGGCGGTGCCGTCTTCAATCAACAGAGCTCTTGAAGCAAGTAGAGAATCCAGGACATAGCTCAGTTCACCTGTTGTCGGCTTCCGCATCGAGTCACCGTCACCGGCCAGCACGCCCAGATAAAGATAGTGCTGATGCATCACCTGCGACGGAATTATAGCCTTTAAAGTAATGTCGGTCGCGTCCATGTACAGCAGACTTACATCGGCCAGCCTTATCTCCTCGACACCCTCTTTTTTCATGCACTTTAACAGAGCGGCAAGCATAAGTCGCTCGTGGAAGCTGCAGTCGTGCAAATATCCTGCCGTGGGACTGTTCTGCATTACTTTAATCACCCGGCGGACGTCCGCCATAGATGCAGTGCGTCGTTCGGACTGGACAAGTTCCACAGTGCGTCTAAGCTATCATCAGCGGCATAGCCCCCTAAGACGGTGTTAAGACTGCACCTGCATATATCCAGCACACGCCGTGCATCGCCACTGATGCTTGACACCTTCATTGCAGCAAATTTCACAGCATCCTCGGCTATGACATCGGGTACATCATCACCAAAGCCCTCTTTGGCGAATTCGAGGCGAGAGCGAACTATAGTTTCCAATTGCGGCGTGGTATATGGTTGAAAATTAATACGGATCATTCCTTCACGCATAGTAAAGTTTACATTCGATGCATATGTGGGAGGGACATACCAAGCCTACTTCTGACTCGCCCTGTCATGACACGCTCTGGCAGGTCCATGGTATTGGCAACGGCAAGAACTACCAGCCTCGAGTTGACAAGCGTGGGCCAGTTGAAAAAATTGTACACAACGTCTTGCTTTGACGTCATTAATTGGTCCAGCTCGTCCATCAGCACGACGCTGGACAGAGCTCAGAGCTGATGAACGTCAGCATGAAGCAAGGACCTACCATGCATGACCACTCGGTCCTGACTGACCTCCAGACCCAAAATGTCGTGTCAAATTTCTCAGTGCTTCTTTAGAGCTGAGTTTTAAATGTCCTTCCTCAGCAACGTCATGACCTGATACAGCCTCCCAAAGAAGGCCGTATGCAGCTGACGGCTCAGGTAGCCGCAGTCCATTAATCTCGACATATGTGAATGGGTTGGATTCCTATAGAGGGGTGTCAACAGCGGCGAATACAGCTCTCTTGGGGAAGTCTCGTACATTCTGCTCGGCCATTCGCTTGAGTTCACGCACGACTGCGTGAACTGTTGCAGTTTTTCCGGTCCCTGGGACACCGGAGATATCTTGATATAACCGGGTAGTGTTAGTAACACCAGGCGCATGATAAAAATCTGCTTTACAGATGCAGCCGCCGCTCCCTTCTTCAATCAGTTCTTCCACGGCACGCGTGACTCGTTGATATTCGTCGTCTCTGCAGGGAAGCGCTTCCGGACGCGCTGCCACATGAAGAACGTGCATCGCGCGCAGCCACGGGTCTGCTGGAAGACGCTCTGTTTCCCCTAGGAGCTCCGGGGGCGGCGGGCGCATAGAAAATGTACGCGCTTTACGAGCGCGTGAACGTAGTGCAGCTTTTGAATGCGGTGTAGGCTCTGCAAGCGAAGGCCCTTTACATTTGTGTGGAGTACCGCGCGGCGTACGCGGTGTCCGAGGTGTCCGAGGTGTCCGTGGCGTAGAGGTCGTGCGCTTTCGCTTTCGCGAAGGGGTCTTCGGTTCCACAGGAACGACGTCGCCCTCATCTTCGTCCTCACCAGGAGAGGGGACATGCACGGAGGGGGGGCGGTACCCGGTGTCGGTGTCATCTATCTCCTCAGCTACTTTCTGAAGTACGGGTTTTCTCCTGCCACGCTCCCTTGGTTCTTCCTCGGTCCTGACGTTCCACGACACACCCGTACCCCACTCGGTAATGCCTCCATGTTCGGGCGCCATGTTCAGTGCATTGGTGTAATAGTGGCTCCAATTGAGATCGTAAAACACGCCACGACGCGCATCGACAGCAAATGCGCAGAAAAACGACCGCTCGTCATCTCGGGCCATGCCAACTGCTGTGGTTTGCCGGTGCTTGACCGGCACCTGTTCAGAGTCACTCGGATAGTTATCTGTCACTGAGCAGTGGGATAAGATAAAGAAAGAGGAGAGTACACCGCATAAATCTAGAGAATAGTAAATCTCGTTCTTCATCGAAGACGCGGAGTGAGATACACATTAAACGAAGTGACAACCACACGTACATGAAGATGTTCTCTCTTTGCCCTTAATTTTGCTAATTCTGCTGGTCGTATGAACCAGTGGATACGCACCCGAATCCTGGGAGACGATTCTCCATCTTCCGCATCGACTTCTTCCTGAACAGGCCGCACCTCCCACATTGCTACCACAACGCCGACACTTGGATCCTTCGCTATAGACTGTATGAGAACAGTATCTCCAATCCGATAGGAGTCTGCTGGGCCAATAATACTTGGGGGTTTCACTCTTCCTGTAAAAGTTCGTAGTCCTCGCTGAGTGGCGGGCAGAGCATCCCGCGTTGTCCTAGAGAACCCCGAGTAGAAGTAGGTCTTGTACTGGGTCAAGTCCAGGTTGCTCTCATCGCCACATAGGTCATCATGCACAGTTTTTCTGTCAAAGAGAGGTGATGCAGACCAGGTATCTCGATGGTCATGAGAAGTCCACATCAGGGGCTCTGCAGAGACGAGAGGCTGGAATCGCTTAGAACGACGTGTAGGTGTCTGAGGCTTCGTTTCTGAGACCATGGTACTAAGTGGTGGTTGAGAAACATCGTTCGGTCGGCGACTAGAAAAAGGAATTGGGTACTCGCGCCCATAGGCGCGGAGCCCCAATTCACCCGGCTGAGATGGCAGTGGTTGGTTGGATTCCCAGACCTATGACGCGTGTATTCTATGCCATCCACCCTCTCTAATTACATTGTTTTCTTGATATAAACACAATTTCGATGTTCAGACTGTTTCGAGATGGTGACTCGTAAGGCAGGAAAGTATAGTATAGCAGTGACAAAGACTTTGTGTATTGGTACAATTATCATCAGTGCAGCCAGAATCCGTGGAATCCATCCTCCAGCAACTCAAAGACATCCTGACAACAGTCATATTTAACGGCCGGGGAAATATACCATTGCGATCATTAAGAGTTCGTGTAATTGTGTGATAGTCATGGGCGTAGCAACCACATGCCGTGGAATCCAGTTGCGTTCCCGCAGCTCGAGGACATCCTAACAACAATCATGTTAAGCGGTCAGTGGTACCGGAGGAAACAGCGAATGGATAGCGCACCTTTAGCCTGGACTTCATACGAGAGTTGACAATCGAACTCTCCAAGTTCGTCAACCCCCTCATGCTTGAGAAGTACGTGTCCATATGTGCGCGGCCACTCTTCGCCTTCGCCGAATCCAGGGTCGGGCCAACGATTGTGAGTAGCGTACACAAATTGTCGGTATCCTCTTCGGAATTATTATAGTTGTTAAGGAGATTCTTGATACATTCATGTATGATCCGCTCTGCAAGTACCCGCACCTTAAACAGCTCGCCAATAAAGCAGATTAACCCCAGTCTGCGGCGCTTCACCTTCTGCGCTGCGTAATACTCGTCAGAGTACAGCTTCTTCTCGCCGTCTTTGCCCATCTCCACGACAGCCTTCGTCGCAGCGTCCTTAGTCATCTTGGTTGCCGGGGTGGGGGCGGTAGCCTCATTTTCCATCCCCTCGCACTCGAAGTCCTCCTGACATCGATTAAGCAGGTACTTGCGGAATAGCCGACCGCCTGTGATGGGCTTTCCCTCGGAGTCCTTGATGCTGTCGTCCTCGATCTTCAACGAAATCCGTTCCATCATCTTTCGGAACAGTTGTGCATACATCTCTGCGAACATCGCCTCGTCCGCCGTCCTCTCGAAAACCAGACGGATGACCTGAATCAGCGTTCGCCCATCTCTCTCCTTCACAGACATGTTCCCCCATGCGACGATCTGGTCTGAGATCGAGTCGAAGCGTTCCATAGTAAGTTTGTTGAGTAGCGCCCTGACCTTCCGTTCGACGAAATCAGCCGAGTCTTTATCAACAGCCTGGCCGCGTCCGGTGCTTGCAGCCACCCAGCGAGTCGCTTTTGTCGTCAAAGATACGACTGTTTCGGTATGTGGTCCCATAGATGTTGAGGGTTCATTCACGGTTAGTGCAGGATTGCTCGTAGCAGTAATGTTATCTCCCTCATTCCGCTTTTCTCCACGCTTGGTCCGAATTCGCTTCCGCTCTTTTCCAGGTCCAGAACCATCTTGACTTGACGTACTGACCATTGGCGACGGCGGACTACAAAAAAGTGGCATACAGCCGAGGCTGCTACTGACGGGTGCTGAGCCTCCGGAAGAAGCGAGCGCAAAGTGTTTGTCGCTGGATAATTTGCTCGCGGTCGTAGAGAATTTACCCATGGGAGAGAACTTCCCGGGGCCGGAGTTGGCCATGGAAGCTTGGTCGAAACCAACGCCGATGGGTGCCTGGCGGAACGGTGGCACAGAGACACTAGCTATATTGCTCGACGCCTGTTTCCGACCGTAGCGCGTCGTGCTGTACGGCTGATCGGAGGGAACGAGACCGATCTTGTCAAGCGGGACAAGGTTGTCGGGCCTCCCCTTACAGATAGGCATGAACTGTAGGAGGAAATCGAGGTCATATCTAGCAACACGTCCATGAGTACAGATATTGAACAGTGCACTGCGAGAAATGTTAATATTACCTGAATTTGCCTTTCTGAGTGTTCACGTTTAGCTCAACACTAGGGCGTTTCACACCCTCGGGATATGGCACACGACCCAGATCCTCGATGACCTGAGCCGTGGCGATGGAGGAAGCAAATGTGGGGATAGAAGACGATGTTACATCGGAGAGGTTCAGCGGACAAGGGAGACAGTTATGAGGCTTTGACGAGGTCAAAGTAATATTCATGGGTAAGACCTCCTTATCCGTTGATCTGGCTTGGACATCCTGCTCATCGGTCAGAGTCGGTTTGACCTCTTCCAAAGTCTTCTCCTTTCCCTTGTCCTGGATCTCGAAGTCCCCCGTATCCACGGGAGTAGATGGGGCAACAGCTTGTTTGTCGGCGGCCGCCATGTAAGCAGCCTCCCATTCCTTTTGCAGTGGCTCCCTTTCTTTGCGAAGTCGCCATGCATACTTGCGTTGCGCCTTCTCCACTCCGTCCTTCCGTCTCTGCTCCTCAGTCTCTTTCTCGATTAGTAACTGCTCCTCCTGCTTTTTTCTCTCCTCCGCCTCCTTCCGCTCTCGCTCAGCAAGTTCCTTAGCTACCTTCTTCTTCTCCGTACGTTCCTTCCTCTTCTCCTGTTTCTTACGTAGCTTTTCCTGTCCCTCTGCAATCCGTCTTTGCTTATGCTCCTCGCTCTCTATGCGCGCCGCCGGGCGCAGATAATCCTTCCCAAACTGCGAGGCGGATGCTGGCGAAGAAGGTCCCGCGTACAAACGCTTGAGGGTGTCCAGATCGATATTGTGTCCCGAAGAATCTCGTATTGTGATTTTCTTTCCGGGCACAAATACACTCGCGTTTGTGTTCAAGGGAGTTAATGAGGTCATCGAAGGGCCTTTGAGCAGCTTTGCAATGTCACTTTTGGCGATCTTTGGGACCGGCGATGGAGCAGGCGGCATCATTGAAGACGCTGTCTGAGAAGCCGTTTGCGATACAAGGGGGGTCCGATTTGTGAATGCTGTCTTGCCCGCTGCGGATGACGCGTTGTTTCGAATAGCCACAGAGCCAAATGACTTCACACTGTCTGATTTCATTGTTGGTGCTGAGATTGGAGATGATGACTGTGGCATCGATGCCGCTGGATCATATATTGAGCCAAATGTCATAGAGGAACCTGATGGCGGTCAGTAAATGTATTGGTCTGGATTTCTGTGGGAACACACTAGGCTTAACAGCGCCTACGCTAGTATACGGCACACTGACACCGTCCTCAATCGACACGGCTTGATCGAAAGCCCTTCGTCCTCGAGAATGGGTTGCATGTGCCTTCGCAGGGACTGGTGGAGTGATAAGTGTCGTCGTATCCGGTGATTGTGAGTGAGATGGTAAAGCGATCGAGGAAACTGGTGGTGGGCCCCGAGCCCAAGCTGACTTCGATAAAAACTGAGGCTGGGACTTCGAGGATTTGCTCATTCTGCAACACGATGCAACGTTAGTACAACAGGATAAATGGTATAGCAAGAACCCAGAAGAAGAGCATCGCTGTGGACTGCGAGTTACGTCCAGAGAACCACGAAGTCAGACCATGAAATATTCAAACGTGTGCAGTTCCGTCGTACATTCAGAGTATGGCTGCTCTGAGAAGGGACACCAGTACAAGGATCACGTTGAGGTCAGAAGGTCGTATGATTGATGAGCCACTCAAGCGAGAACAACGACCAGGAGGCACATCGCCAGCGACACGGTGGTGGCTAGTGGTGGCTACGGCGACACCGACTGTATCGCACAAAATAATGCGGGGAGAGGGGTGGAGGAATAAACAACATGGAAGAAAGATATTCACGAACTAGCAAATGGACCGAAGAAAGGAGATCTGCTTTCTGGAGACGCGAGATTGTAAGCGCGCGCGCGCGCGTTGTTCGGTCTACCTGTTAGAAGTAAAGTAACTAGCGAGGGGTAGCGTGGTAGGTGGTAAAAGTGTGGTTGGAGGACGGCCAGAGAAAATCCGATCCAGAGTCAGTCCTTGGCGTGAAGGACGACGACGGACACAACAAAGCCTTCCACGCCATGTCTTGCAGCTCTTTCAGTTTACGTACCAAGGCACGAGGTAGGTATTTGGGCGTGCGGCAAAGCCGTGCGCCCCCTCTCGGGGGTAAGCGAAATGGACATCTTGGTCTCGGCTTTCTCCATATACCCATCAACCTCCTGCAAAATCACCAGTGTCCAGGGCCTCGTGACTTGTCCCAAGGGCGGGCACTTCAGTACCTGATGAAAACCTGGACTCTGATCATGACAGAATCGCGTTGTGCTGTGAGGAAACTATTCGTGTCCTGACCTCTGAGGCATACAGTGACTAGGGTAGTGCAGAATGGGCAGAAATGTGTAACTACCAATGAGTGTGATGCCCAGGGTCCTGAGACAGGGCGCACAGTCATACTGTGCCAACTGTGACTTCTGACTATAAGGGAAAGGTCAAGGTCTGTGCTATCTCCAAGGCAAAATCATGGCCGGTGCAGCCTGGAGTCGCCCATCGGATGCGGGAGCAGTATACCATATTACCCAGCGCCTGCGAGCCGCACGGCCATTCGTCTGTACATCAAAGGATCCGAAACAGTGGTCGCTAATGCGTCTGAATAGAATTAAGTGTTGGGCCAGGAGGCCATGGCCGCACAATGCAGAAGAACATACCAAGGATCATCCTTTTTACCAAGCGCCAACACTGACGCCTACGATAGACAGACTACCATGTCATTTTTGCTACATGTAGTCAGCATTCTCTTTATCCAATCTATTATTCCGAGAACTCCTTCTGTGATGGACAGGCATCAATGTTTGATCGGGGCTTGCGGTGGGGCTACCGTCTAGCGCAGCAGAATCGCCTTCGTGCCACTACCTGCCTATCCAGGACGTGATTTCTGCTGTACAGTCATAGAGATAGCAGCAAGCATATCACCTTGATCTCACCATTAAATTCCATTGGAGATGTAAGACTAAGACTGCACGAAAATAACATGAGGAAAAAAACTCCGCGGCTAACACGAGATGGTGAGCATAAGCGTGACTACTGCGTGATAAGGCACAGCATACCAGTAGACACACTGCACTTATCACAGCTCTCTAGTACATCTTTCGAACCATCTTAGTGTGTGATGCGAGGATGGCGTGGCCGCAGAGGTCTGGGAGCCCAACTCGGACTCCCTATCATAACCACCAACGCGCGGCTCGAACGGCACATACTGTAGCACTCAATAGCAAACATACAGAACGACAATGGGATCGATTTAACGGTAACTGATGAATCCTGGAAAAAAGATCTCCCACAGCATTACAAAAAATCTCAACATCCAGAAGGTATACATTTCGTTCGGATCCATCGGAAGCGTTTAGGTAGCTATAGTTGTTCATTCGTGTAATGTATATGGAGACAAGCCAAAGAGAGAAGAAGCAGAAAAAATCCCATCCAGTGTCCAGGAAAGGTTTCCAAAGGGTACTTTGAAAGGGTAAGTTATTAAAAAGTCAATGAAGACTCGGCTATAGCTATACATGCGCTATGTGATGCAGAACCGTCAATCACGATCATGCAAAGCGGGAGAAATGGGAAAGAATAGGTGGAATAATGGATGGGTTGGAAAGAAGCAGGAACCACTGGGTATATGTAGTTGCAGTCAGGTTACCAGTACAAAGCCACATGTGGATCTCAAAAAAAATTGTGTCATGGTGTAGATGAGGCATTTGCCACTCCAGCCTGTACGTTGACGCGGCGGCCTATGCCCATACCAACCCGGACGAGTGTCTCGAGCGATGCCTGCCCATTGACGAGGAGGTCTTCGTCCCACTCTACAGTGCCCTTCTCGAATAGCATGATGACAGTTGATCCGCCTGTATCGCATCAGAACGACGTATCAAGAGAATCGCACAGCCCGTGCCATAAATCATAATCAGAAGTTGCGATCAGCATCAGGGAGCAATTGCACCAGAGGGAGATAGAAAGTCTGATGTCAACACATGATCAGTATGACTAGTCTAAATATCACCCACCAAACGCGAAGTACCCCAATTCCTGTCCGCGCTTCACCTGCTCTCCCTCCGTCACCGTCGTCTTGATGCTGCCGACCATCATCGCGCCCACACACACCGCCATCACGCGGCCAAACTGTGGACTATCAATCGGCACGATCTTCCGCACGTTCTCGCCAAATACGTCTAGCGTCGTACGGATCGCTTGTGGCTGTGCGTCGCCAATCTCAGCACACAAGCGTCCGACGGAAAATTACGTCGTGAGGAGCCTCACTCACGTTCACAGTATAATACTCGCCCGCGATATATGACATTGGCCCGATCGTGCCATCTACGGGCGAATGAAAGCGGTGATAATCTTGCGGCGCGAGACGGAATATAACCAGTGCGCCACCGACGTAGTGGTCAGCCTCGTTTTTGTATGCATCGCTGAGCAGTCGGGAAACGGTAAATTCACGGCCTTTAATCCACAACCGCGTCGCCTGGTTCACAGTTTCGAATGCCATGAGACGGCAGTCAGCTGCGCTCACCAGACGACCTGGATCGTCCGGCAACTCGACAGGTCGAGCACTCGGTTTGAGTTTCCTGTACATGACGTTGAGTATCCACCGGATCATGAATTTGATTATGGATAGCTTCACCGGAAGAAAAAGTCATTAAAACACTCTGCACAAATGAATTAGTCAAACCTCCACTCATCAACGACATGCAGATCATGACGTACTGAAGGAGCTGACTGGCTCCAAGATCTCATCGACATTCAAGTCGTAGAAGTGGATAAAAGGTGCGATATCGTGCTTTGACTCTGGCGAATCATACTTGATGCCTTGCTTGATAGACAGTGACTTTAGCAACCGGCGGGCTGTCGCGTATGTTAGTGTCGGCACAGCCCTTGCTATAATCTACTCACCTCTCGTACCCTCCATCTTGCCCAGGGCACCCTGATACCCTGCGTCAGTCCAGCAAATATAGTTATGGTGTCGCTCAAAATACTCCCCTTGTACAGCAACCGAATTCCTAAGCGTACATATGCCTGCATCTTCTCCTCTTCTAGCTGCCCTGTCAACCGATTCTGTACAATGATGTTCGCCGAGTTCTATATCATACATAACCTATTAGCCCAACTAAATCTCTCAACGATGTCAGAAGACAAGGGATCATATGATAGACGGTAGAGGGGGGGGGAGGGGGACATCGAGTCCAATACGAAATAAAATTCCCTACGTACCGCCCCAAGTTTATAATCTCCAGAAGAAACCTTCGAAATGACCCGCGTGTACCACTTGCGCTGCGCCTGGCTAGCCGTCACAAAATTGCCCACCATAATCCTGCTGACGCGGGCCCAGTCCTGGCTCGCACATACCGCGAGATGCGTCACTATATCGCGCTCCGCCTTCGCGTTCAGCCGCGGGCGGTGGCACAGCGGACAGTTCTTCACGTTGATCACACGCTCGAACGCGTCGTCCGGCGACACCCCGCCAGACGGGCTGAGGTTCCCGCTCGTGTTCCCGCTCGCGATGCGCGACCCACTGGCCGCGGCGCACGCAAGCGCGTCCTCCACGTCATCCGACATCTGGGACGTCGATATGTGCGGGATTGGGATCATGTCCGATACAAATCGCGTCTGCAAGCCTTCTGTGAGGTACGTCTGCGGCGGCGCGGTCCTGTGCGCGGTGTACTGCAGCGGGGAGGACAGCGCAGGTTCAGGCAGCGTGAGAGGCGGGCCGGCAAAGTCGAGTGAATCGAGCATTGGCGGGCCCACATGCATGCCGTGCGGGGGCGTTCCTGGGACGCTGGAGTACTCGCCAGATGCGTCCTGGGGGGCGAGACGACGCCTCTCAGACTGGGGACGGTTGATCTCGGCCTCGAGACACTGGATGGCTTCGTCATATGTGAGTTCGTCCTCCTCAGACTGCTTTCCCCAGCGTGTGAAGAAGTCGTTCGTGGTTGCACGACTAAGCGTCGAGCCGAGGGAGTCCAGCATAGATGTCAGCTCGAGGTGTGAGAGCGCGCCAGTATCATCAGTGTCGTACTGCTTCAGAAACTGCCTCCAGAAACGCTGCCGCAGTGCGTCGTACGGTTGGTACTTTGCCCTGTATAGCAGCACAGTCAGCCTAGGGGTGAAACAGGGCCCCCGTAGAAAGCAATAAACAATGTCGTACCTGAACTTAATAGTCGGCTTGTATTTCGCTTCCCAGGGCATCGCTCGTGGGGTCGAAAGCGGGAGGCAGAACTCGCGAAATGCCTCCGAGCTGCCATCTTTGTCGACCGGGTAGAGCCCCGTCTGTGGGTCCTTTTGTGGGACATTTGCAGCAAGATCGGCGACATCCACAGAGGCGTCGCCAACATGGTCATTGGACGACAGTTTGTCCCAATCGAGCACAGTGATCTGCATGCGGAACGTCGTCTCATAGCGGCGCACATGGAAGAGCAGCTTCTCGTCCCAGGTCGGGTTGAGCGAATGGCGAATTACACGAGTACGGAAGACTTTCTTCCCGAAGGAGATCACAACAAACGGGTCCATGTCCCATCCAGTGTGCATCACTGAATGATTACAATCAGCGCGGGCGTGTGTAAGGGAGGCGAGAGAAACCGACTGTTGTGCAAGCGTGGAAGATCCGTTGCGCTGTCAATCTCAAGCATTACGATACCGACGATGTCGTTTGCCGCATTGAAGTCGAATTCCTGGGGCTTACTAATCCAGGACTTGCGCAGGCGAGTCTTCTTCATGCTATCGCTAGACACGGACGCAGACGCTGTACCCACGCTCGCAGCCGGTTGTCCGATTGTACCGTTGCTCGTTCCGGCACTCGACACCGTCGTTGAATCATACGATGCAGAAGGTGTCATGGATGGACGTCGCGGAAAGATCTTTGGGATGGAGAAGCCAGAAGCAGGAGAAAGAGGCTTTTGTATAGTCAGGTTCGGACGTACATTCAGGGCAGGCGAAGCAGGGCACGGTACAGGGATGGTGAGGGGGGGGGAGTCCTTTGGGGGAGTTGGCGGACGAGATGGGGGAAGGTCGTCCTCATCGTCCGACTCCTCATCGCTACTAAGACCATCGTCTTGATATTCAGGCCCGGTCTGGTGCGAACGAAGTGTACCGATACCTTCTGTCTGTTTCGTGTGCTATCGTCAGCATGTGCTATGAACCAGAAAGAAATAAATACAAACCGGAGGAGCAGATGTAAGACTTGGGCGAGAGCGTTTGACGAGGTCCTGAAAGATGTCACCAAAGTTGTTGAGGTTCTGGAGGTTCGGGGGATTCACAAATCCAACTTTGACACGGACAGCACCAGTAGCGTTCGTGTTGGCGCGAGTAGAGACTAGCGGGAGAGAGATGGGCTGCCGCAGAGTAAGGAAAGTGGGTGTCAGTAAAAATCACCCAGTTTTGTGTGACAGCAAGCTCTCCAGCCCGAAAACGAGAGCACGGGGATGCGCAAAATACATCTGAGCGGCAAGCACAAGGGGCGGCCATACCCCAAATTGCGCTAGACGAGGAGCAACGGAAAACTTTCAGAAGGTCCGGATTATAATGGCACGACAGTGTAGTCATGATCAACAGCCTCTCAAACGCAAGTGGCCAAGACGTATGGCAGACGAGTATGACGACGTCTCGTGGTACATTCGTTAATCATAGTTCCAACGAGATAGGACAATCAACGATTATGAGTAGCATGCCGTCGTGACCGCAGAGACGAGGCTTCCGCTTAACTATGGACATCGACTGTGGTACGCATCGCGCATTGATCCATATCGGAACCGCAAGACTGAAGATGCAGAGATGGATCAAGCGAGTACATACCTCATTATCTGGATGGCCAAACCCATATGCATCGGCTTTGAACCAGTCCTCGAGAGGGAGAGAAACCTCTCCGAGGTACTCCTTGCGGAACACGTCCTTGTCCCATACCACGAACTCAATCACACCCAGACGATCTGCCAGGGAGAGATAGATTGGGAAATCAAATGTGGCGTCACGGGCATGGTACACAGGGTTTACGGTGCGTTTGAGGACTGGCGTGTGCTGGCGGGTGTTGAGCACGGACACGACGACAAATCTGGGCCATCGCAGGGCAGTGGGGTGGGTAGAAATAGCGGAAATAAGCGGTAAGGATTGCGGTTCAGGGGGAGGATGTCGGTTAGCAGGTCGTGAAGACGCGGAAGGTAGATACGCACGGATCGCTTGAGCCGCCGCGATCCTTGGCGAGAAGATTGGAGCAACTAAAAACCTGTACACGGAGGTGTACCGCGGGGAGCTCTCCAATTGCGGGAGCGAAAGCGCCGGCACCGCCGAAGCGAGTGCCAGAGACGCGAGCGGGAAGCCGGGCAGCTGAGCGAAGGGCGCGGCGAATCTTGAGGGCTTTCTTTGGGGGGACCATGAAGGCGAGGGAGGGAGGAGGAAGAGGGAGATGGCAAGATGGAAGATGAGTGGCGGCAGCGACGGCTATGATGGGAGCCCCACTAGCATGCTGTCCCGTCGCCACCGCCTTCTTCTGGCTCATGTGCCAGTGCCGCTCGTCGTCATGCGCCACTCATCAGACGGGCATCCAATCAAGGGTATCTGGCTTTTATTCCGTGACCACTCCGACTAGTCTATCTACGTAGATCCAGACTGCTGGATAGACTAGAAAAATGAAGTGACGCCGGGCTGCAGGTCCATTAGGGAAGAAAAGTAGGCTACGGAAATGGCAAGTCGTCAATTCGAGTATCATGTATGTCACCGCTGCATCAGATTTCGTTGGCTACCGTCACCAACAATCCCTATGCCAAGAAGAAGACAGAAATAGCGACTCCGAAAACCCCTGCAACGACAGAGACGCCCATTGAGGAAGCACCATTGCCACTGGTTGGGGCAGCGACCGCCGCACTACCGCTACGGCTGGTCACGGCTGATCCAGAGCCTAAAGCACCAGATGCACTTGCCGAACTGCTCGGGCTGTTCGTCGGAGAAGGCAACGCCGTGTACAGGTCCTTTGAACTGAACGTAACACATTGCGAGCTTGCCGGAACAGTAGGAGTATATGGGACGGATGTGATTGGACCCAGACTCTCAGGTGGCTGAGAGTATGTGATTACTTGTCCGTTTGACGTGTACACGCCAGGCAGGTCCATATTGTCACCTTTGCATGACTCGAACACTCCCGGCTTAACAACTGCAGGGGCATTATACGCGCAGCCGAGACGATCGAGAGTGTTGCGGCAGAAACCAGCAGGGTTCTTGCCCGCGGGATCGCAGATCTTGATGCAGAATCCACCACCGCCTACGAAACTAAGACATCATCAGCATGACCCAATCACTTACACATAGACAGAAACTCACAAGCTCCAGTTTGAAGCTTGCTCATACGTATTATTGTTCCCGTTATTGCTGGGGAAGGCATTGGTTCCAACTATACCACCAATTGGGTTACCCCGCTGCAATTGTGCATTAATTGACTTGCACGATAAGTCATAAGTCGACACATACCAAGTCCTGGCCATAGTTGTCTAGTTCACCTCCGTAGTCATCGGACGGCATGTTGATTCCCGTTTGATCCATAATCCCGGATATCAAGACGTAGTCGGGAGTTTGAATGTACTGGACAGCGTGCAACATGCCATCCGGCATCAAGCGCGTGCCAAAGCCTTTCTTTGAACACCATCCGACGACCACTCCCTCAGCATCGCTGATAGTGGTATTGGGCGTAGGAGGACCCCATAAACAAAAATCTATATGAAGGTGCTCCGTTAACAATTCATTAGGAATACTAAAAGGAAACATACCGTTGATATGGTTGACATAAATAGTCTGGCAGTTGGATTGTTGGTTCTGCGTGGTCGAGTTGCATTGGTTGTAACCGAACTGTGGTCCCCGTCCGTCCTGTTGAGTGTCTACCTGATACGGCTGTAGAAAGAGTCGTCAGTATACATAACATATACAATGAAAGAAATTTATCACAAGTCCCGTGGGAATGGCATAGTGCTTGTCTATCAAAGGAGTGGACGCTAATACGGGCGCTTGAGCAACTACATGGTTTGTCAAGACAGCGATAGCTAAAAGAGGGGAAAGAGTGAGGGGGACCATGGCAAGGAGGATATGGAGGATGAGAAACGCGGGAGCACGCTGTGGACAGCAAGAAGATAAAATGATAAAGGATAAAAGGTTGGTGACAAAACTGGCACTATCTTAAATACGACCTCCAGCGCTTGCCTGTCGGAGTTAACCGCGAAAGGAACGCCGCTGGTCGTCTTGTGAAGGCCATCTTCCACACGTGACGACGTGACGCGTTCCGTTCGTTGAACGCGTTCATTCAAACCCCGATGCGACTTGATATTAAAAGCCTCCTGCATTGAGTCTGCACTATCCCCATTTCTTTGTTACCACCACCATCTTTGTATCTCTCCGCGTTGTACCATTGCAGCCTTCTATCTATTATCCAACATGGCCAAATCTGCGACAGGTAATTGTGATTTACCAGCTACAGTAACGCTTCGGGAGTGATGTACCTTCCTCCAGAAGCGACGACGAAGACCGCCACGCGACATGCTAACGCACGTTCAACGCGTACGAAAGATGGTGACTACTTATATTCTTGCGCGCATACAACCACCATCTGATGTTTTGTCATTAGTAGAGAAAGAGACG
>QLPM01005412.1:0-13247 GCA_003314695.1 Albatrellus sp. MG142
GGGGGGGGTAGCACGAACGAAAGCAAGCACGATGATGACAAGATTGAATCCCTGACTGTATAATCCTCACTACTAAATCATAGCGATCCAGTACGTCATGCCCCAGATCCGGAGGATCTAACATCCAGGGACCTGCTGTGGCCGAACCTTTGCGCGACTCTGAGACCTTGAAGCTCCACAGTACTGACCCTGCACGGGACCTGCTAAAAAGGGAGTCTTCTGACCCCGTACAGGCTTGGGCCTGAGCAGCCGCAAGCCGAACGCTGGCATAAGCAGCGTCGCACCCAAGGCGACGATAACAAGCGTACCAAGCTATCGACGTTCTGCGCGAGACTCATCACGAGCGCTACTCGAGGAAGCAGGAGAGTCTCGAAGCCCAAAGCATGCACCCGGACGCCGGAAGGCAACCGTCGCCACACGGTAAACCGGAGTAGTCGATTGGCGAAGTAAACAAATGTCTAAAACCGATGTATTGAGCATCCCTGATTGCGGGAGAAGTTGCGATTATGAGATGACTAATAGATAGCGCTGTAATTTGCTGTTCAAGGATACTCGCAATTCTTGATAGCTGAATAAGTTATTCGAGGGCTTTCGGCGGCATGTTGAGCCTCCTCACTGCCTTGCCAAATCTTCGTCTGCAGTCGTCCTGTGTCCGAGTAAACCACCCTAAGCCAGACAGAATCGCTGCTGTCGCGACCTCGCATCAATTCAGTTACGCCTCAACTATTGCGACACAAGTCATGCCTAAAGCATGTTATTACGCCGTGAAGAAAGGGCGCGTCCCTGGCATCTATGGGACCTGGTATGCATTCCTTACTCTTTAGCATGACTTGATCATCCAATAGATCATTCGGAGGGACGATTGTCAAACACAAGTGAAGGGCTATCCAGCGGCAATTTTCAAGAAATTCGCAGATGCGCACTCAGCGGAAGAATGGATGGGCATAGGTCACACACGATCTTCCATTACTTCTGCTGCAGAATCTTCAAATAGTTCATTGGCCCGAGCGTATTCCCTTAACACGATGCCTTCTCGAACTGAATATGTCCGGCACCCACCGGTCTCCTCCACAAAAGCTTCGTCGACGGCGAAGGCTGTCAGTGAGTCTGGCTGGCAAGTCGTGTATTCGGATGGCGCATGCAGAGGTAATGGGATGGCTGGGTCCGTCGCGGGTGTAGGGATCTGGTGGGGTCATAATGATCCTCGGTGCGTTACTTTACAGTGATTGTAGTAGGTGATCTCTCATTTGCCTAGAAATCTCTCCGAACGTTGTCCAGGTGTACAAACGAACAATCGGGCGGAGCTCATCGTGAGAGTCATGCTTCTTTGTACCTCCGTTTTCTGAACTGTGCGCAGGCAATAGTCCGTGTTCTGGAGACGACGCCTGTTTCATCCACGCCTATCATCATCAAGTCTGATTCGCAGTACTCCATCAAGTGTCCGCACATACCCCCTTATATTTCATTGAACCGAACTTATTAACCCATGATGGGTGATAACTCATGTCTGCAGGTATCCAGGAATGGCTACCTAAGTGGACGCGACAGGGATTTCGCACGTCTACAGGTGCCCCCGTCAAACACCTAGAGCTTATCCAATACCTCAACGCGCTGTTGCGTGCACGAGAAAGCGTTGGACAGAAGGTGCGGCTACAGTACGTGCGTGGACACGCAGGAGAGGTGGGAAATGAGGGCGCCGACTTGCTGGCGGTGCGTGGTGCGGCGCTGCAGCCCGTTGCCGAGCGTGACTGGAGTACGTTGAGACGCAACCTCAAAGTCCTCACCCAGCCTGTAAGCATTTGTGCCTCATTCGCCAAGTCATCATCCAGATTAGTATTGACGTGTACGCCAGAAACCTGAGGGCGCCACAAATCCGAGCTGTCCTAGCGAGATCAAGGCGATGGCCCCTGATCTATCAGTCAGCGCCCTCATTCTGCTGCGAAGGACAGCTTTGACGCAGATTCTATAGCAGCCAGAGGGAGTGTTGCTAAGCGATAAGAGGCTAGAGAACATGGTCATTTCGCAGGGACATGAGATACACAAAACAGTACAAGCTAGTCCGTCAGAGCATGAAACATTTGTAGGTGCTAGTACTGTTTAGTGGTGTCATGTTACTCAAAACTACATCAATGCAGATATTCGAGGGTGTGATGCTAAGCGACGAGGAATTACTGGAGATGGAGAGGACAGGAAACTTCGATATATAACATCACTGCTACTGAATAAATACAGCACTTGTCACTATCCGGCCATGCCCCAATGTTATTCTATGCCGTCTCAAGTGACAAGGCTTAAACAAGTGGGTATACAGCTTTCACCATTAATAATCAAGTATTAATGCCAGGCCAGTACGTTGGCAACTCGGCAGGTCAAAGTGCAGCTTCAATAGGAGTACAGCTCGCGATGTCTACGATGACCGATAGTTCGACAAGTTTTACCTCAGAAGTTTTAGATCTCCGCGAATAAAGCAAGAGCTGTTAACAGTCGAGTGCTAGTAACGGGTAAGTAACATCGTAAAACTTCTGGGCAAGGAAGTACCCTATGCTCAGATTACACAATATTGTTGGCAACAGCGGTAAATTAGCGCGTCAGAGTCCCGTGACCCCCAGATTTATCCACGTGCCATCATCGACCGCGACGTCTGAGTTTATAATTCTTGTCATATCTACTTCGTTAACATCTATGCCGGGAATTGCTAGTTCCTCCTATCCTCTCCATGTCTGCCGAAGTCGAAAAGAATGGCAACTCTGATAGGGTCGCTCAGACGAATGGTGAGCATCAAGAAGTAGCTGGTGCTGCCGGTGAGAATGGCGAAGAATGGGCGGAGCAGGAGGAGGGGGACTATGATGAAAAGGAAGAAATTGATGATGATGCTGATGATTTAGAGGAGGAGGAGGAGGAGGAGGAGGAGGAGGAGGAGGAGGGAGAGGAGAATGATGCGGACGCAGAGGCAGAAGAAATTGCACGACGGCTTGGAGACCAGCTTTGGGCTGAGATCAACAAAGCTCAGGCTGAAGCGGCAGTATCGACGAGGGCAGGCTCGCGTATCGTTTCATCTTGGCATCCTCCAACCTCGCGCACGGAGGCTACACCTTCGAGCTGTGCCATTATGTCCATTAACACTACCCGTCTTCCTCATGCCAACAAATTCGCTGCAATGCCCCAGAAGAAGCTTGAGGAAGCCCTCACTACAATGAGATCCATATTAGCTTATACCTCCGCAGATCCCCTTGCACGTTCCACACTCGGTGCGGCAATCGTCCCGGATTCTAATGGTGCCAATTTCCTTGACGTTCTAAGCAGCGTGGTATTATCTGGGTCGCTATCAAAAGAGCTCGCCAAACGGCTTAGCCATCTCCTCGTCACTCTTGCTAGGTCGGACGCCCTCTTTTCTTGTCTGCGACACTCGAATGCGTCGTCAATACAACTAGAACAGGGAAAGCGTAAGCGAGACGAACACGACACAGATGGCAACCAAGCGAACGCGCCGCCATTTAAACGGTCGATGTACAGTCACGGATTTTACACGCTGAATTCCCAGCTGACAGACGCTTCTCGACTCATAGCAGACGCATTGAGTGCCAACTCCCGCGAGACCAATCTTTTAGACCCTGCCCTGATCTCTTCCATTCAGATGCAGCTGCACCAAGTGTTTCTCTTTGCTGTGACGTCCTCTGCGCGAGGACCTGAAAGCAGCACCCTGCAGGATATTAGTGGTTTGATTCAGGCTCTGGGCGTCCTCAGCGGTATACAGATCGGCGGCCCTGCACCATCTATCCCCAATGCTCCCCACCCCCCAGTACATTCATCTCACCCCTCTGAATATCAGCAGAACGGCCCATCGCCCTGGATACCTCAAGTTGGCGGCCCGTCACTCACTAACATTGGTACTGCTGTTTACCCATGTCTCGTCCCATCGTGTCACAAGACCTTTTCACGCTTGTATAGTCTTCGTGCACACCAGCGCGTGCACGCTGCCCACCGCCCATTCCGTTGCGAGCATTGCCCAGCATCTTTCGCACGGAACCATGACCTCAAGCGGCATGCAAAGCTGCACGACCGCACGGCGTGGAAGTGCGCCGGGTGCAAAAAGATCTTCTCGCGGCGGGACGCAATCAAGCGGCACAAAAACAGCAGCCGTGGGCGCGGTGGGCCGCGTGGCGAGGTATGCGTCGATGCGGACGTGCTCGAGGTCGAGGTTGACAAGGCCGACGGGGACGAGGAGGTACGTGAGGGTCGACGTGCGAAGATTTGGAGCGGGATCGTCGGGAGCCAAATGAACGTGGCGTACATGGACACCCATGGGATCATGGAGGAGGGTGAGGTCCATCCAGACGTGCTCCGGAGCGCGCAGGTGGCGGTGCTGGGCCTGCATAGGCTGCTTCAGGAACGCGTGTACAGATCTATAGGACCAGGCCAGAACATTGCTGCAGCCGCCCAGATGGACGTTGCTACTGGCCAGGCGACGCTGGCGAGTATCATTGCGCGTGCACAAGCTCAGAGCACCGGCGGGCAAGTGGAGGCGGATGCTGGATCGGTGCCGACAGCGCGGACTAGCATGAGGGCTGGCACCGGTGCGAATCCTTCAGCAACACAAGACGTACCGATGCCTTCTGGTGAACCACCGGAGGTATTTTCTACAGGAGCCGGGGCAGAATGCAGCGCTGCCACGGCGCAGCTGTCGCTATATGGACTATCAGACGAGCAGAAGAGGCTGCTCGAGCAGGCAATAGCGAATGCGGCGTCAGCGGCACAGTTGCAAGCTGAGGCGGAGGCTGCGCTGGAGGAGGAGGATGAGGACGGGTATGATGACGAGGGTGAGGAGGAGCTTGACGACGAGGGGGGCACGTAATTTGCGACGCAGCGGTTGCTCGCGCACTTGCATTGTATCGAAGATTGTACCTGTAACTGGGCAACCTCAACAGCAGTATGTATGGACAGTCAGTTCCTGAACCCCCAGTTATGTGAGAAATATGAATCATCTGGAATATAACTAATCGTCACAGTTGACGGTGTCGATTCATCAGACTTCAATTTCTACACGTCAATTACCGAGCAAGCATAGGTCGGCGCCCCACTGGCAAGTGCCACTTCAAGTGAATCTCAATTTATCATCTGGAGCTATAGTACTATGTAGGGATTTTATGCTTCAGTCACTGATTCGGATATTATGTTCCTCATATCCGGTTCTTAGATATCCGATATGGTGCAACGGTTAGCATACCTCGCTTTCATCATTTAATGATCCGAGGAGGCCGGGGTTCGACTCCCCGTATCGGAATATTTTTCCTCGTTACAGCTAAACTCATATCGATAGGCGTCCGAAGCTCAGTTGTTCCGAACTTTTGAACAAATAACTCCCGATTTGGTTGTCGAGTAATTAACGACTCACGGCTACGCGGTGACACTGGCGACCCGAGTCTCGCAGTCTCGCGTTGATCAAAAAATCCACATCAAGGTTCACTGCCATACCCTGTAACCTTCTTATTTCGACAAGTTGCACGGGCAGAGCTTCAAGATTCTAACTATTTTGCACTTGACAGAGCAATTTGTTGCCATGAACTCGGGAGTTACCAGATTGTGATCTGTCTGTTCGAACAAACTGAGCCTCGGACAAAACAAGAGACTTGTCGGCCGGGCCAGGTCAATCGATATGAGTTAGCTGTAAACTCACTAAATGTCATGTACTGTAGCCGCTCCTCACTCTTTTATATCGGGGAAATTGAGAATGATTTATTAATAACAAGATCATCCAGTTTTAGATTTGAAACAAGTGGCTACGGTGGCTACGAGTTTAGATATAATTTGACTGCTCCAAATCTTACGGGAGGTTACCCAGTATCATTGGCACCGCTAAGCCTTCCTCTTCGCTTACTCGAAGTAGTGCCAGAGGCTCGCTCGTCACAGCTTGTAGTAATCGGCGCAGCATGGCAAACCTGGCCAGCAGTAGTGGTAGTTGAACAACTTGGTAAGGGCTGCCCGCCGGCGATGGTACCGAAAGCGAGCGTTTCGATGGCACACTCTAAATGTACCAAAATTTAGATGACAGCAGTGATGATCATACAGAAAGAAGAAAAAGAACTAAACAGACAACACAATAGCATACACTACAGGGTCCAGCATGACCTCGCCGTGCGGTGCGCAACAGCGGCAGCGCACCTGCTTTTTCAACCAACAGGAGCACCGGGGGCGGGACAGCGGCGGGTAAGGGCACAGCGAAGGCGCCAGGGGGCTGCCGCTAGTGTGTGGGTATCAGTGGTAAGGTTGAGGCTAGCGGGAAATCCTAGGGTGGCTGCAGAATATGGCCCCGGACTCCCCCTGGCCACGCTTTTGAAATTTGGGTGCATGCCTTCGGCGGGGATACCACTTGGGTTGACTATGTGGGCAGCTGTATTGAATGTCAACTAGACTGATCAGCCCAAGGAAGCCTAAGGGTTAGCTGTGGATCAACTAGTATTGTTAACGAGTATCTCTATCCATATTACTATCGCACAGGTGACTTACTAGAATGCTTTTCACGATGATTCGGTTAAGGATCGAGATACTGTAGTCGAAAGTGTGTCATCGAGCCTGGGATGGCCATCATTTGCGCAGGTGGCTTGAGTTAGTTTCCCCTACATCAGAAGCATGAGCAATTGGAGATACCAACTTTTGTGATACAGTTATTACAATGAACATCGTATCGACGCGATAAGCTGCCCGTGGTAAGATGGTGTCATTGAACGCTGAATTCGAAACACTACTCTACAACTGAATGACCGAGCCTTCCTGATTTGGATCGCGTCGGGCTGGGTGCCGATCGCCTACGTCTCTTCCGGCTGTCATCAACTTATCTCTCCTCACTCACTTCCCTCTTCACTTTCACCTGTTTGCAGAGACACACAACAGTATTAATACTTCAAATCGTCCTTGACTCTTCCAATGGTGCTCGGCAGACTAGCACATTACACCATAGATGCAGTACTCCTTTCCACCGTGGTGGCTGGCGTTAGGCGGTCCAGCGGCTTTACGTGCGTGTCTCTCATCCTGTTTCTTTTCTTTGATGGTCGATGTTGCTCGCCATGTCCCGGACGTCCTGAATTGCGCTCATTTTACCATTTTGCAGACCGCAGACAGATAGAATTTCGGACCCCACAACGCGGTCGCTCGCCGAGCGATATCTTGGTATAGGAGAGACAGTGTTTGACGTGATACAATCGACGGTTGTGAATAGTCAGTACTTCAAACGAGAAGAGCGGCGGTGACAGGCCATGCCAGCTCGGCGGGTTGATCAGTCAGCTGTGATAATAATGACTTCCTGGATATTTTGGCATCATCTGTACACAAGTGGAAGTTCTGCCCGATGACGTTATGGGGGCATTTGGGCAGACCATGCGATTGCGCAGGTGTGTAGGTGGGCTCGTATGTATTTATAAGCTATCTCTGTTCCCCTTGCACTTTTATTATCTGTCCTTGGTGCATGCTGGGTAGACGATGTTATCCATTACGTCGGGCTTCCTACCCGCACACGCGTTCGGCTTTTCGTGAGATGAGACACAGACGACGATGGAGTTTGTCTTGCACCTGAGGTTTGTGTGGTCACGAAGTCGCCCGTTATGGCATTCGGGTTTCTGGAGAAGGATCAGTGGGGGTATCCGAATGCTTATTCGGACTTTAGCTTTTTATTCAATCCTTTATTCGTGCTGGTAAGGCTGAGGAACGGACCAAGCAAACAAGACTTGCAAGAAGCTCAAATCGGACGCTTTGGTGAGGTTGATAGACAGAATCCTTGTGACTGTACCAATGAGATGCGGGCTGAGCACGTCATGGGCGGTAATGAAAGGAATGACTTCAGTGCAGATGATGGCTGTGCCTGTGGCAGTTGTTTATTGCCGGCACTACTAGGAAGAGCGGAGTTCCGAGTCGGCACGGCTGCTGGTACTTGAGCCTGTTGTTACGGGCGTGTAACTTACTAGCACTACAGCGGTCTCGATACTGCTCGGTGGCCAGCCCAAACGTCTTCGCATCCTGAGCTCGAGCAACTGTAGCCTTATCTTCGAAACGTATGGGCTTCCATTTTCGTGAAATCTCGTCGGACTAACATTGCTCTGTCCAGTCACCCGCTGCCCTGCTCAGCTTTTTTGCGCGGCCTCAAACTCTCGTTCCGGGTGGGCCGTGAGCTCGCACTACGGAGTCTACACAGTCTGTCGGTCTCTGTTTCGCATCTTTACCATCATGGACAGCCCCGGCGGTACCACCAACGTTCAGTGGACAAATGTCGGCTTGGGCTTCACCTTTATTGCCTTTGACATTGGGATCTCCTATGGACTCGGACTCGGACTCGGCGGGTCGCTTCTCGTCGCATCGATCCGCTGTACCGTGCAGCTCACGGTAGTAGCCGTAATCCTCGAGCGTGTCTTTAATACACAGAACTTCTGGGCCGTTGCTGGTATCGCAGGTCTGTTTTCTCCGTTCATTTTCCTCTTCTGCCCGCTAATCTGTCCACAATGACACTCCCGCTTTGTTCAGTGTTACTGAATATCCTCGGCACGTTTGAGACTGGCAAGTCGCTGCTCCCTCTGTGGTCGACTGTGAACAATATTATATGACTTATGCCATTTCTTGCAGTCGTGAACAAATGCAGTCGGCGTTATCAACACATGGTAGATCTGGATCTCTCATGTTGCAGCATTCCCGCTGCTGATCATTACGTATGTGCTTTAGTTCCCTACTGTCCTGGCCGGAATGCTCTTCTCGACGATCCCAATCTCCATTATCGGTGTGCGCTTTGCCATGGGCATCGAGCCGTTCTGGCAGCCTGAACAGTACAGTATGTCAGCCTCCCCACAGCCTTTGTTCACAATACTTCAGTGCTGATTACTGGCCATCAACAGTCCCGATCGTAGGTATGCTCTGTGGCAGTACTATATCCGGCATCGCAGTTTCCATTAGTTATATTTTGAAGGAGCTTGAGTGCGTGTTCTACTTTCCGGCCGTGTTGATCCCGCTTGCTATTTATGCTGACTCTCGCAGTGAGAATCGTGACAAGACCGAAACTTTTTTGGCCTTTGGGGCGTCCAGATTTGAGGCATGCTTGCCGGTCGCTCGAGAAGCCCTCCGGCTCGCGCTCACGCCAACGATCAACCAGATGAGGTACATTCGTGTTTCATTTCTGTCTCTTTCGGAGATGCACTGCGTGTCTTTGGACGCGCGGTACTCCTCTTGCTGATTGTCCCACGTTTATCTTTGTTTGTACGCAGTGTGATTGGCATTATCGCAATTCCAGGGATGATGACCGGTGCAATCCTTGGCGGCTCGTCCGTGCAGCAAGCAGCGATGCTACAGATGGTGATTATATTCATGATCTCCGCGTCCTCGGCGCTCTCGTGCATCATTACGACGGTGTTTGGCCTGCTCATCACCGTCGACGAGGAGCACCGCATCCGCAGCGACCGCATCGACACGCGCGAGCATGCCGTGTGGCGCGCACGCAACTGGGCACTGTCAAGACTCGCCGATGGCGTGTATACGGTGTTTGCGCCGATGATGGACATGCTGCTGTGGTGTGTTGGGCGGCGTGCAAAAGGCCGTGGAGAGGGAGACGAGGGCGAGAGGGAGAGATTGTTGGGATGAAATCTAATGTCGTGAAAGTCGTGGAAGTGCTAATAGACGAACATGTAGCTCAGGCTCATGGCTGGATATCCCTCCTCTCTTATTAAACATTGTGACATGGAACTCTGCATATTATACTCTGGTTGGTACTATCACTAGACTTCCCTTTGGCACTGTTGCAAAGATACACTTATTGCGTCCTCTCCGTCCTATGCTTGTTTCGGTTTCTTCCAGAAGCGCAGTCTAGCATGTAGCTACTTCAAGAACATTGGCACGTACGACTGATACTGCAAAATTTCTATACAAAGAGTTCTGATAGTGCATGTTCATGATATACAGGATGGCCCTGTGGTTTGGCAATTTTTTAAGCAATTGGTCTAGAATTGAGCTTGTAAACTCGACGTGCCAAAACTGGACTGTTGGCAAGGGTAGAGGAAGTATGGCAAGCGGGCCGAACAAGTAGCGAGCTACTTCAGTGGTAGCCATGTCGTCAGCCACAGGGATTATCTTCAGCCACTACGCACTTGTCCTCACACAACTATCAATACACACTCGTACCATCTTGGCCCACCATGGGGCTCTTGCTCTCTCTTCCGCTGGCGGGCCCTTTGGGCACAATCGCATCATCATGCTTCGCAGGCTTTGCATTCTGCTTCACGTCCACTGCCGGTAAGCGTCTTGCACAGGTCCGCGTTATTGCACCGTGTGCTCAACATATCCAGCCTCCATGTTCTGCAAGTCATGCAACTGCAACTCGTCGATAGCGACTCGTGTGGGCTTTGCGGTGCGTGTCTTGTCTTACCTATGGTTGGCTAGATGCCCGGCTTACCTGTACTCTTATATAGGTGATATTTGCACTCAACTCCATGCTAGCATGGCTCATGAAGTCAGACTTCATGATTAGGCAAATCGAGAAATGGAGTTACGAGTACATCAAGATGGACTGCGAAGGAGGCAAATGCTATGGCGTGCTTGCTGTGTGTATATCTTTTGCTTCAAGGGTTTGCTTTGTCTGAATTGTTTTCACCCGTAGGTCCACCGCATCTGCTTTTCCCTCACACTTTTACACACCTTACTAAGTATATCTCTGATCGGCGTCAAGGACACCCGCGACAAGCGTGCCGCCATTCAGAACGGGTATGTACTTCATCCTCCTTCCTTAAGCGCTTGTACAGACCTCCTTGCGCAGCTGGTGGGGTCCCAAAGTTCTTCTTTGGATCGTCCTTGTTATAATCAGTTTCCTCATCCCGAACGGGTTCTTCATGTTCTGGGGCAACTACGTCTCCCTCATCGGTGCTACCGTCTTTATCCTCCTCGGCCTCGTCCTTCTCGTCGATTTCGCACACTCCTGGTCGGAGACCTGTCTTGACAACTGGGAGTCCTCGACCAACTCGAACCTCTGGCAGTGGATCCTCATCGGCTCCACCGCTACGACATACATTACCGCTCTTGGCCTCACGGTAGTGCTGTACACTCTCTTCGCCGGTAGCGATTGTACGCTCAACCGCGTTTTCATCACCCTCAATCTCGTATTTTGCGTCCTCGCGACCATTGTGTGCATACTCCCGTCCGTGCAAGAGCACAACCCGCGTTCCGGCCTTGCGCAGAGCGGTATCGTCGCCGCATACTGCACGTACCTCGTTACCTCAGCCGTCGGAAATCACGCACACAAGACGTGCAATCCGCTGCATGGCTCTGCCGAGGGCACGCGCACCACCACCGCGGTGCTGGGTGCTTTGTTTACGTTCCTCGCCATCGCGTACTCGACCTCCCGTGCGGCGACGCAGAGTCGCGCTCTTGTGGGGCGCAATCAGGGCCAGGGTTCGCTGCGGCTAGTTGATGATACGAACCACCATGAAGTACAAGTTGTCAGCTCTCAGCCCTCGCGCACCGAGACACCGCGCTATCAGGCAATGCTCGCAGCGGTCGAGGCAGGGTAAGTTTTGACGTGCAAATATGCATACTCCGCGCACGCTAATTTTTTGGGGCTAAAGTGCAATCCCTGAATCTGCGCTCAATGAGGACGATGAAGATGACGAAGACGGTACCGTGAATGATATGCGGGATGATGAGAGATCGGGGACCCGATACAACGTACGTGGCGATGTCACCTCCTGTAGCTGACCGGATACTGTTGACTGACATGCTACCATGACAGTATTCGTGGTTTCACGTCATATTTGCCATTGGTGCAATGTATGTTGCGATGCTATTGACCGACTGGTACGTCCATTTCCACACCGAGCATCCCATAGTGCATAGCATTTACTTTTGTATCGTTGACTCCACAGGAATGTGGTGAAGAAGGACGGTGACGGCGGAGATGACGTGTACATTGGGCGCTCGGAGACGGCGATGTGGATGCGTATTGTGAGCTCCTGGGTTTGCATGCTGCTGTACATCTGGAGTTTGGTGGCTCCGGTTCTCATGCCTGATCGGTACGTCACCAGATTGTTCCTCACTTTATGCCATTGATAGTCTTGACAGATTCTCGGACATATGACGAGGGAATGCTGAGACGTGTCTTGTGAACAAGACGATTTACTGAGTACATAGCATTGTATTATTTCCGTGATGGCTGGACTCGCAATGAACTACGACTTGTGGTCACCGCCTCCGCAGTGCTTCTCCCTACCTGCATTGGGGTGTATCAATTGTATGTAAGTTATACCGCACCCTCGCCTCTGGGATCCTTGGCATGTGAGTCCGGGTTGTGGGTGGTTATGGTTGGTGCTAGCGTGACGGCCTTCTGTACGTGTACTTTCCTGGGCTGGTACGTGGTGGATTTCCGGATTGCGCGGGACGGGTGTATGGTCATGGTCTGGCATCGACGTTGTGCGGGTATCAGGAACGGTGCATTTACGGTATGAACATGCCTTGTACTGTTCCTTCTCGAACGGCAGATTGACTAGTACAGTTGAATATCTCGTACCGCATACAGTCGGTGCCCCAGCCAGCCTATGCGGTACGAGATCATATGCGAGAGGAGATCTGTCACAAAATGTGACAAATGTGACACCTGCATAACATGTTACACATCGCCAACCGCTGCTTCATTTATTGGAGCTATTGTATGTACTTTAAGAGTATAATCAAATGTTCTAGTTAGTATGTAGGAATGTATCAAGAGTAGTCTGCTTCAGCAAACCAATTTCTAGAGAACGGAAATGGGCTCGAAGCTTCCTCAGCTGGTTCTGTAAGGTCAGCACCGAAACACCATCTGCATCACAATGAATCACACATGCTTTCCCCTGCTCACACAACTCAGCACCCTCATGATATGGCAAATCCACACCCTCGTTGATGTGCAGGGCATGCATATTCACATGGAATTTACGCACAGTATTTTCGCGACACTGGTATGCAACAGATTTCATGTCTACGACAATTCTTGCACTTGAGGGCCACGCTCATCAATTACCACACTCACGCGTTGATAGGGCTCTGCAGCGTATAAGTGTGCTGACACCTTAGATAAAGGGCAGAGCGTCTGAAGGGCGAATGCCTCAAGACTCTCTAAACAGTCAGTGAATGGATATAAGACAAATTAACGAGATGAGCAACAAGACGTGACGCAAGTGCAACAAATAGTGCAACGCAAACTAAAGCAAGACAAGGGGGACCGCTATGTCACACAAAATGACACAATGAGTAAC
>QLPM01005463.1:0-11486 GCA_003314695.1 Albatrellus sp. MG142
ATGCATATCACCACTGCAGTGGACTTTCTCATCACTATCGACTCGTGGATCGCCACCCAGGAATGGGTCTATCCAGCCACCATGGCAGCGTGGCTCCCTCTGTCTGTCACCCTGTGCTTATTGACAGCATGGGGACAAGTCACTTGCTTGATGCTGATGTATCAAGCATGGGAGCTTGCGGAACGCCTGGAGACTGTCTGGTTTGGTCTGTTGAGGAACACAGCACGTCTCTCTGTGTCCATCCATGCTCAACTACATAAGTACTGTAAAGTAATTAGAGTTCAAGTCCAGTTGAAACTCAGAAGAACAATAGACAATACAAGAAAGGAAGGAGTCATTGTAAGTACAAGGATACCCATAAAAAGCAAATGAAAGGGTAAGTAAAGAGTCCATGGACCTGTGAAGGTCCTTTGGTGACTAATGGCGTCACAGATGTCGAAGCAGAGTTCAACAAACCCTTCAACCAGTCCTCTCTCTATAGGGGAACCCTTGCTCTTATTAGCAAGCCACCAAGATGTCCCAAGCATACCCACATTTGATAGGTGTTCCAGAAATGCATACATGTGCTGAACCCTTACAAGGTAGGAGCACAAAGTAATCACAGATAGTGTGAAGGGAGCACAACACAGAGCTACAAAGGGAGATACAGTAGTGAGGAAACAATACTGAAGACAAAGAGAGTGTGATACTCACTTCAGCAAGAGAAAGAAAGCTGAAGTGAGAGAGTGACAAAACGAAGGTTTAAGTATGCTAGAGTAAATAGAGTTCAGGCCAATTGAAACTCAGAAGAACAATAAACAGTATCCAAAGAGGGGAGTCAATAGTGAGTCATGAGTCACACATATGACAGAGTGCAAGAAAACTATTGTAAGTACAAGGATACCCAAAAAGAGCAAAGAAAAAAGGTGTCCATGGACTTGTAAGGGTCCTGAGTGATGAACAACATCACAGATGTCAAAGTAAACTTCAACAATGCACTTGAGTTGGTTGGAAGTGGAAAGGTCCCCAAGATCCCACCAAAGAGGCTCACATTCAAGCTGCCATCCATGATACCCTGACTGGTGTTCATGGCAGTTTTCACCAGTGTGACTACACTGTGACTTTCCATGACATTTATGTGACTGCACGAAATGTGGTGTGCACGAGCAAGTGGTAACCAATAGTATTTGTTTTCAGCCGCATGTTGTGGATTTGTCAGTGCTGTACAGTTTCGAACTTTCTTTTGTTGATTTTCGGTACAGATATCTTTCCCTCGGTCATTCTGGGTATGCTTGACTGAGGTTTTGTGCTAGCTTGCTGGGATTTACAACATCATCCATCCATCATCTGGTGGAGCATCATTCTAGTGAATAAAGTATGTAAATAATGTGCTTCCCCTGGGCCATGTGAGTCTGAACCTGTTCTGAACCATATCACACGTCGATTTGAGATCTGACATGTCCGATGCTCCGCCGGTGTTCTCGTTCTCTCCCACGAACACATGGGGAACCCGTCACACTATCAATGCCCCCATGAAGCAGTTCGATGTATTGGCAGCTGATCTATCTACTGAATGTTTAAATCATACCTACCACGGTAGGACGACAGTCGATGTATACTAGTTGGATGGGGCTCACAATAGAACCCCTTGGGACGCACAGCGAGGCGGAGCGGCTGGTGTCTAGGTGAGCAAATCTGGAGAGATCGTAGATATCGGCGTCAACGATGATCCATTGCTATTTCTGTCAGAGCTGAGTGACTCCACCATCTTTCAATTGAAAGATGAATGTAATTAGGGTGCGGGCATGGAAACGTCACAGCACCAAAACGTGTACGCGATACTGCTACGGTTCGATCATGAGTTCTATCCTAAATAACACCTGCCCTTATCGTCACCACTAATATTCGCTCACAAGATCACGGATCCTGACAAATTCAAGTCTGCCTACGTCTCGGATTTGATGTCGTATGCAACGCGACTCAATAGCATTTAGATTTGGGCGCAAGGGTTGAACATCATATCGGGCTAGTCAAGAACCATAGATCACAGATTTCCATCTCAACTCACACCTCCCCTTTTCGTCATCACTCATCTTCGCTCACAAGGTCGTGACCCAAACAACCCGAACATTACGTAGTGTAAGCAGCTCACATCTTGACTCTTATATCTTTTTGGTGTACTAATTCATTGCCTTCTGTAGAACGACCTGCTTCCAAGCCAGGAATAGCGTAGGGGCTACACGTTGGCCGATGTATTTGACCCTTGGCTACTACTTCGCTCCGTTTAAGATCCTTCATCAGAATTGAGTGGGGCCAAATTAGAAGTGAACACTCAAGAAATGTATTGTTGAGACGTATCGCAGGCGATCTATCTTTGGTATGTGACTGCCGATACCCGAGTAACACTGGATCTAGCATCGATCAGCCCATTCTGGCCGCGATTTCTATGGCCGTATATATAGGAAGCCAATCGACTTCACTTCAAGTAAACAGGCAGGCGTGTTTCACTGTTTACCTTCCTCACTCACAGCTGTTATCTCAGGGCTAACTCACCATGGCTGAATTGATCGATGGTATGGAGATTTTTGTTGCTACTGAGTGGGCTATTGAATTGGATCCTCAACTTTAGACATCCCGGACACACAAACGCCTACTGAGTCCAACAATGCGTCGTCTTCTGAGGTCATTTTTACTTGAGTGTTTACATGCCGTGCATTCTATTAATTTTTTTGCGTTAGCATCCCGTCGTCCTAGGCGACGGGGTTGATGATGGATCTACCTGCATAGAGTTTCTCAGGGCTGAAGACTTTCCCGGATACAAAAGGTTGTCAGACGAGGACCGGGCCATAAATGATGCTTTATCAGGAGTCGCGACCGGTCATAGATATTCATTAGAGGGACTCGCGGACAAGGTTCGTCCTCAAGATCTTCCTGACCATCTGGTTTACTCGAGACTCAAGGTCGCCGGCTAGTCCGAGGATGCGCTCAGTCCTCGATCCGAGTTGGATGCCGGGAATCAATCTCCCTCTTCCAATGATCTCGAACTTCCTTCTCTGGGAAACGAGAGAAAAATAAAACCAGAGCCATCTCTTCTCGCGCTTCAACGTTCCGTCATGTGGAACAACGGTGCCACGTTGCTTGTTCGTTTCATGGGAGGGAGTGACGCTGTCCATGAAATGGTGAGCACTTCAAGTGATGGTCCTACTGTGTACCTAACCACAGTCTTCCATGCGTTCTAAAGGTGAAGAGACACGCTGTCCGGTGGTCGACATTTGCAAACATCACGTTCCAATTCATCGCCAACGGAAACGCCCATATCCGCGTTTCTTTCAACTCTGGCTCGAGTTACTCCTTCGTCGGCGCATCTGCTTTAGACATACCTCAGTCGAGACACACGATGAATTTGGCTATTACCGACAATTCTCCGGAAGATATGGTCCGCAGGAAGGTTTTACACGAATTTGGTCACGCACTTGGGTGCATTCACGAGCATCAGTCCCCAGTGTCGCGCATTCCTTGGAACCTCCAAGCTGTATACGCTCACTATGCGTCACACTGGACCAAGGAAGAGGTCGATACCCAAGTGTTGCGTGTCGCCAACGCGTCCACTCACAATGTGACTCCTTTTGACCGACATTCGATCATGTTGTATCCCATTCCTGCGCATTTGACGGGTGGGAGGCTGATGGTTGGCTGGAATACGGAGCTTTCCGCTATGGACCAGATTTTCATTTCCGAGTCATACCCCCGCACTAACGCGGTTGGGGGTTTCGAGACTGGAAACCCTATCAGCAGCCCCCGAGTTGAAAATGGCACCACTATAACATTTTCCCCGCCACAGCCCGATCCTCCCCAGGTTGCTGTGTGTTTAACCTACCTGGACATGGATCGTCGAGATGGGAATCTTCGCGTCTGGGCATTTGCTTCCAACATCAGGCAAAACAAGTTCTCTCTCAACATTAACACGTGGGGAAACCGGATACTTTATAACGGTGGAGTCTCGCTGCTCAGACTATCGGCCGATAATCCCGATTTCCAATGTGGAACCTTCCAAACTAATGGGAAGCAACAGAAGACGATCACATTTCCCCGATCTTTCACTGTCATGCCCAAGGTTTTCGTCGCACTAAGCGGATGCGACATCGGCGACAATTGGCGCATAGCAGTAACCGTGACGAGCCGCAGTTCGCAAGGTTTCATTGTCAAAGTCGACACCTGGGGGAGTTCCGATCTGTGGTGGTCCCAGGTCCAATGGATCGCTTTCCCTAACGACAAACCTGGCGTGCAAATCGGGACCTTCTCTGGCACGCCGTCCGACTGGAGTGGGACGATCAATTTTCCGCAGGACTCCTTCTCCCGCACTCCTGCCATTTTGTCCGGAATTACAGGTTTTGATGTCAGTCCCCATAGGAATTTCCGACTTCGGGTCGTCACGAACCCAACCTCGAGGGCCCAGATGACCTGGGGAATTCAAACCTGGGCCGACACTGAACTTTATGCAGTGCAGGGTTCATACCTAGCTCTGTCACTGTGATAGTATCGTCGTTCCTATGCGGCATCGTCTACAGAACCAGTTCGTCGTTGTCCTTCCCTGATCGATCCGTTTTACGGTTTACCTCTCGCACCATTTGAAATTTTGCCGCTTATGTCTGTTATGAGAGCGCTAGTTTACGTTCAGAAGTCCTCGTCACCGTTTTAGTTAACCCCGACCACGATTGTGTAGTGCTAGGTTCTGACTGGTTGTCCTCACTTTCCCGGGTATACTACAATGTGTCTTTTCATGCCGCGCCGCACCCTGGGTACTGTAGTACTGATATTTGGGATTACCCGGTCACTCACAGTTAAGAAGAACGGCTCTACAATGCGTTGTCAATGTTTGTACTACTAGTATTATGCCCTGTAAAGTTTCAAATTTGGGTGCTCTCCCTTTCTGCAAGTCGTCTGCGAGCGGCAGTGCAGGAAAAATGACGCAGGTCGCACATAGCCGGTCGTGTATACTACCAATACCATTTGACTTCCGAGGGCTCAAGAATGAAGCCCTTCAGCAATGCTTCGCGGAAAGGCAAAATACCCTGTTACTCGAGGACATCATAGAAGCCCGCGATGAGTTGTACATTTAAATCACACCCGACCTCAACATCAACGACGACACGAACAGCACATCGAGATTGAGATCTTCGGTCTAGGAAACGAATCCGTGAGTTCCAAGGTCACGCGGAATGAATATTCACCCGTTGGATCCCTTCTGACGTCGGCATCCGCAGACGCGACCATCCGATTGTAGGATGCGAATGTCGCCGAGTCACCGGGAAAGACATCGCCACCATTGCCTCGCTGCTACACATTCCTCTGACAGAACCATTGATGTTCGGACGTGGAGTCAAACTGGCCTGTGTGAAGCAGCGCGGACGACTTCCGACGGGTCACCTGAAGCCATGGCGGCGATTTCCCCGGATGACAAGTGTCTTGCGATACTAGAACGGAGCCCAGGTTCCAAGGCATAATACATGCATCATTTTCAAGCGGGGTCACCCAAGGGCCAGCGCGACCACCTGAAGACTGATTTTTAAAAAAGCTAATAAACATGTGAGTAATATAGGAATGTACACGGAGTAGACTGCATGACGTGGGAGAGAGCACGGTGCGATCCCCGGCTCCAATGATCTCGTCCATATGGAAGGATCGCGGTCAGTTGCTAAGGGTAGGTGGGGACAATATTGTAACGAAGAATTGCTTCAGGCCGAATTGAAGGGCTGTTGAAATATACTATTGTGGCACGGTGCACGAGTCAATGAAGACAGGGTGAGGCAGGAAGGCAAAGAGACAGAGGCACAGAACAATATCGGCCAGCTGATGTCGGAAGCAAGATACGTGGATGGGGCAAGGAAGGCACGACGGAAGTTAAAGAGGAAAATATGAGTTGACTTGCGGGGACGTGATGGTGGAGGATACAATGCTAAGACGACTGCGAAGTGGCAAGGATACGGCCACATGGACTGAAGCCGAACGAACCAAGCCAGGAGACAGACCGAACCAAAGAGGACACACCGAAGGAGACACGAGGAGCGTAGGACGAGCCGGACGAACCAAGTGTGGTTGGAAGCAGAATGAGGCCTGGGAAAGAGAAGGTGTGCGCGGTCGGGTGCATTGAGAGGTATCAGACTTCAATGCCAAAGGAACACGAGCGCGGTAAAGCAGAAAATCCTCCCACTGCGAATTTAAACTTACTGGTCCCAGCTCAAAATACTAACGGCTCCCAGGATTCTGCACCAGGCTCTGATCTTGTGAAGGCGTGAGCTACTGCTGCTTTGACGGTATTGTGATGGCCGCGTCCGAAAATGGGAGAGAGAATCACATGCTGAGATACGGCTGCGTGCACTCCCAGGCAGCACAACAACGTACGCTCTTTCAGCCATGCTTCCTTCCATCAGTACTCCATAAATGTTCCTCCCAGGCCAACTGCTCCCACTCCCCAAAGCCCAACATACACTCATCTAACGCAAACTCCATCCCCTGGCCTGCCAACCCCTGTGATTGCATCGTTATCACACACTGGTGCTTCCCTTGCGGCTGCCGCACATGCATGAGCCGCCGACCTCGAATACGGCGTGCGCAGAGTGCGGTCACAGCCGTCGTTAATTAACAACAACTTGAGGGCCTGGCGCACGCCTCTGACAGCCATCACAGGCTCCTTGCTCGCCGGGATCGCGTCACACGAAGACATGAGGCAGTGCAGCACAGAAACGCCAACGGTGAGGGTGGAGAAGGACACGCATACGAACGCGCGGAGTGATAGGTGGGTAAACAGAAAAGGGGAGGCGGGAAGGGTGAGGTAGTGAGGCGTACGACGGGAATATAATAGTGCGAGATGGAAAATTAAGAAGTGGGAACATGAGATAGCATAGAGGGAGGGACGTAGGACACTAGTTTTTGATGGACTTGTCCAACCCCAACTTTGTGGTCCCCCGCTCACCGAATATCTGCGTTGCCTGGTGCGTGATGCTCTCGAGCCAGTTTTTTCCCGCTTCCATCTGCACGATAATGGCCAATAGCATCTCCCGGACGAACGCCTGCATCATGCAGCTTGCTGAACACCATGCGCTGCTGAGCCACCCGCACCACAGATAGTACGTCGACGTCAGTGGGAGAATAGCGAGAGAAAAAAAAGTATGGAAGGTACACCTCGACGAGGAGCTAATGCGTGCATAATCATCACTGTGACTACCCAAGCTGGCTCGAGTCTCCCTCACAGACCTAGTTGCTCGAGATGACTTGCACGTCCCACGTCGAACATCCGAGAGTGCTAGAGCCTGTAATGGGTACGCACCCACCGTTCAGAGGCCCCGGAGTATGAAGCTTGATCGACCGCATCCACATAACGTCCATCAGGTTTACGGTCAATCCTGTGCAGCCAACTCACGAAGGAGTTATAGGTCCGATTCACTTGTGGTACAGAGGAACTGGGGTGTTGGCGAACCTGGAGAGATCGACGTGCGTGTGACAGATGTGTGACACTGCTGGGATATAAACAACTTCCGAAGCTAATCTAAAGCCTCGGAGTCACCGACACTTGCACGGACCGCGCTTTCATGCTCGCTCATTTCCTGCTCTGTGTACTCTTTGCCTGCATCCCCCCGTTTTACGATTCTATCCCACATACTGTCATCTTAGGCTTGCTCCCGATGTCTTTGCATGATCAGAGCGCGGGAGGGGTTGTCCTCGCGCGCATCGTACCAGTCTGACACAACCCCCGCGCCACTGCTGCCACGCCGGAGCGCTGCCTTGCCTTTGAAGCCATCATATGGTCGTCTCTATATCTGCATATCGCCAAGCAAAAGCAGATATCAGACAAGTATCCGAGTCAATAGCAGAGGAGCTTACACAGTGTCTCTTTTGCGAATCCTCACTCGAGATAAGGACCATGTAGCAACGGCAGCTCGAAAGACATCTGACATATGACTACGGTTTTCCTTGCTCTGCCGCGTCTGCGCTTTTATTGTCATGGACTGCTATTTCAGGCCGAGAGGACGACTGTTTATTCACATAAGGGACACCCTCAAGTGCATGATGCTTAGGAGAATTTCGACTAAACTGTATGCACAAAGTTGAGCTCAACTATGCCGAATACACGATAAGCCTCAAGGTCATGCCTTCCCATTCCAGCAGGTATAGTTGCTTGACTGAGGTGAGATAGTTATCTTTACTATTGCTTTATTGTTACTACAGTTTGTGTGCTAGGTAACTAATAGTCAGTCATTCTGGGTATGCTTAACTGAGTTTGTGTGCTAGCTTGCTGGGATTTACAACATCATGTCCCGAGGTGGATGGGTTTTTTCCATTTATGCCGAAGGGACGCGTGCACGACGCACGTCAAAGGCGTATGAGCAGAATATATCGCTGAACATCACTCATGCACTAAATTTAGTGGCGATAATTAGGCCCTTCCTTTGAACCCATAGGCGCCTCCCACGAAACCGATGAGGACCTGTCCTGTATTTTTCCCTGGCCCAGGTTGTGTGAAGGGATCAGCGGCAGCGAAGACGATGGCCCCGTGAGGCCACTCTGCTAACGATTGCACTCCCAGACGGAAATGTGCCATACACGCTCTTACCCACAATGCCTCCACCAACTGTCCCCCCTTCACTAATACAAACATGAGACCCTCCAATGCCCACCCCAATCCCCGCATCCGTGAGTTCAGCCAACTGCATCATCATCGCTCGCCGCAACTCCTCGTCAGACGCGGGATGCGAGACCGGGAACTGCGGATGGAAAATATGAAATGCGTAACAGGATCGATGGACGTGTAGTCGGCTGAAGTTGCTCAGGCACGCCATCTCCCAGACGCTGGGAATGAAATTTTGATCGGCCAGGTTCACAGTGCAGCCTTCGCAGGACCAGCTCGGAGTACTACAGGGACGAAACCTGTAACAACCCCGTGAAGTAGTCCGAAGTCATACTCGTATCTATCTAACACGGTGGAACGACCAATGGATAGGACGCGTAGCACGGCAGAGCGGCCAGGGCCTAGGTGGGCAAACCTGGAAAGATCATGGACATCGGCGTCGACGATGACCCATCGCCTATTTCTGTCAGAGCTGAGTGGCTGCGCCATCCTGCGATTGAAAGTGAGAAGTAATGAGGGTGCAGGCATGGTGAAGTCACAGAGCACCGAAACGCGTACGTTATGCTATCCTGCGAATCGATCACAAATTCCATCCCAAATTACACTGTCCCTCGTCGTCATCATTAATACTCACTCGCAAGATCACGGATCTAGACAAAATTAAATCTGCCTGTATCTCAGTTTCGATATCGTATGCAGCGCGATTCTATAGAATTTAGATCTGGCTCAAGGGTTGAACACCATCTTACCAGGCTAGTCAAGAACCGATGATCACAGGTTTTATCTCAATTCACATCTCCCCTTATCATCATCACTCATCTTCGCCCACAAGGTCATGGAAGAAGATAAGTTTAACTTTAAATCTGCCTTTGTCTCGGTCTCGATATACAGTAGTATGCAACGCGACTCGAACAACTTAAATAGTATGCAGTATGAGTAGCTCGCATCTTGTATCCATCTGGTATACTGATTCGTTGCCTTGTAGAAAGACTTGCTTCCGAGCCAGGAATGGCATAGGGGCTGCATATTGGCCGATGTGTTTCATCCTTGGCTACTAGTTCGCTCTATTCAAGATCCTTCATCAGAATTGAGTAGGGCCAAATTAGAAATGAACACTCAAGGAATATATCGTTGAGACGTATCGCAGGCGATCTATCATACTTGCTCTTTGGTATGTGACCGCCGATACCCGAGTAACATTGAGTCTAGCGTCGACCAACCCATTCTGGCCGTGATAGCAGGGGTCGTATATATAGAAAGCCAACCAGCTTCACTTCAAGTGAACGGACAGACCTGTCTCACTTTTTACTTTCTTCACCAAACTCCAAAGCAAGCTCTTACATCTGTTGTCCCAGGACTAACTTGCTATGTCTGAGCCAATCGAAGGCATGGAGATTTTGTTGCTACTGAGCGAATTGCCTAACCGGTTCCTCAGCTTTAGTCACCCCAAATACATACACGCCCACTAAACCCAACGATACTTTATGCCTCGAGGTGACTTTCGCTCTGATGTTTACATGCCATGCATTTTCTTATTTGTCTATGCCTTAGCATCCCATCGCCCCAAATGATTGGGTTGATGATGGATCAACTTGCATAGAGTATCTTATGGCCGAAGACTTTCCCGACTACGAAAGCTTATCAGACGAAGATCGGGCCATAAACGAGGCTCTGCTAGAAGTCGATGGCGCGACAGTTCATATGCATTCATTAGGGGGACTCGAGCATACGCTTCATTCGCAAGGTCTCCCTGACTACCCGGTCGAGTTAGAACTCAAGACCACCGAGGAGTCCCTTGCACTCGAGGATTCGCTTCGTACTCAAGATATTCCTGATCATTCGGTTGATTCGGAACTTGAGGTCATCGAGCAGTCCCTCACATCCCTTAAATTAGAGGATGCGCCACGTCCTCAAGACACTCCTGACCCTTTGGTTGACTCGGAACTCAAGATCACCGAGCAGTCCTCCGCTTTCGATGCGCTCAGTCCTAAATTTTGTTTAGATGCCTGGAATCAGCTAGAACCTCCCTCATTCGACGATCTCGGACTTCCTCCTCTGGGATTACCCGACGTGAGCCAATTGAGACCAACCCCTTTTCTCTCGCTCCTACGTTCCCACACGTGGGACAACGGCACCACGTTGCTTGTCCGTTTCATGGCCGGGAGCCCCGCCGTTCATGAGATGGTGAGCATTGTTTAAGAGCCGATCTACTGTGTACCTAACAACGGTATGCCATGCGTTTCAAAGGTGAGGAGACACGCTGTCCGGTGGTCTTTATTTGCAAACATCACGTTCCAATTCATCACCAATGGAAACGCCCATATCCGCATCTCTTTCGACCCTGGCTCGAATTACTCCTTCGTCGGCACATCTGCTTTAGGCATACCTCAGTGGAGACCGACGATGAATTTGGCAATCACAGAAGCCTCCCCGGAAGATATGATTCGCAGAAAGGTTTTACATGAATTCGGTCACGCACTTGGGTGCATTCACGAGCATCAGTCCCCAGCATCACGCATTCCTTGGGACTGCCCAGCTGTATACGCTCACTATGCGCAACAGGGCTGGTCCAGGGAAAGGGTTGATGGCCAAGTGTTGAATATTAAGGATGCGTCCATTCACAACGCGACTGCTTTTGACCGACAATCTGTCATGTTGTATCCCATCCCTGCGAATTTGACGGCTGGGAGGTTGGTGGTCGGCTGGAATAGGGAGCTTTCCGCTATGGACCAGAGTTTCATAACCAGTTCATATCCCCGCACTAACGCGGTCGAGGGTTTCGAGACTAGAAACCCCATTCACAGCCCCCAAGTTTAAAACCGCACCACAAGGACCTTTTCCCCATCCCAGCGCATTCCCCCCCAAGTTGCCGTATGTTTGA
>QLPM01005495.1:0-11014 GCA_003314695.1 Albatrellus sp. MG142
GTACCCCCGCTCCCACCTTCACCCGACCCCCCTGCCTGGCCCATCCCGACGCTCTCCCTGCGCGTGGAGGACCTCGGCAGCCCCGGCTCCGCCATCTTCTTCGAAAGCGTCCACCCCTCGCACGCGCTTCGCAAGGCCGTCAAGGCCGTCTTTGTGTGGCTGTACGCCACCCCCGACGCCGCGCCTACACAGTAAGCAGCCGTTGTCCCCTTCCCCTTCCCCTCGCCCTGCGTCTCTCCACCCTCACTCTCGTACCGGCACTCCCCCTGTGCGCCCGAGGGCCGCCCTGCAGTGCTGACCCCTGCCCCCAGCGTCGCCGCACTCGAGGTCGTCCTGCGCGACATGGACGGCGTCGCGTACACGACAGGCTCGCACACGCACAAGGAGATCCACTTCTCCACGCGCTACCTCGCCCACTGCAGCCCGGCTGAAATCCACGGTGTGCTCACGCACGAGGCCGTCCACTGCTTCCAGTACAACGCGCTGGGGACGTGCCCGAGCGGGCTCGTCGAGGGCATCGCCGGTGCGTAACCCTCCTTGCTCTCTCCCTTGCTTCTCACCTCCCCTTCCTCCCCCGCCCGGCAGACTGGGTCCGCCTACGCGCCGGGCTCGTGCCATCGCACTGGGTCGAGGGCTCCGGGGAGACGTGGGACGCAGGATACGCGACGACCGCGTACTTCCTGCAGTGGATCGAGATGCGCTATGGCGACGGCACCGTGCGCGAGCTGCACGCCGCCCTGCGCGAGCGCGCATACGACGACATGATCTTCGAGGACGCGACCGGGCTGCGCGTGGACAAGCTCTGGGAGATGTACCGCGAGGAGCTCGCAGAGCGGCAGCCGTAGTCTTGCCCCGGTCGAGTTTTCCACCCGTGCGGTCTGTGGGTGCGTGGACGACTCGGGCCGTATCCTGCAAGAGAGCAGACAGATACCGAAAACGGGCGGACGATGTAGTACTAGTGTGCATTGCAGCAGGGATTAATAACGTGGCTGGAAGTAGATGCGTACACCAGCGCCAGGTGCGGCGGTATATATATCTATATATACAGAAGTCGTACAAACAGTTGGAGCTCCCGACACGGCTAGTGACCCAATCCATAAACGCACCAGAGGAAATAAAAGAAAGTACACAAATAAAGGCCGACGGAAGTCTCAGCGGGCAGAGGGGAGAGGGGAGGGAGAGCAAGCGCGGACGGGAAAGGGACAGGGCCTATCCAAGCTCCTCCTCGAGCTCGCGCGCCAAGAAATCGTCCTCGTCGTCCCCATCGTCCCCATCGTCCCCATCATCATCCATATCGTCCCCCTCGTCACACCGCCCAAAAGGCGGCGCGGGCAACGGGCGCACGTCCTTGTCCAAGTGCTCGAACTCGTCCATCGAGATCGCCTCCTTCAGCTTCGAGGAGTGCCGCCTATCCGCCGCGATCTTCTTGCGCTTCGCCAGCGGCGACCGCAGCACGTCCGCATCGTCGCCCCCGTTCATCCCCGCTTCGGACGGCGTCATGCTCCGCAGTCGCTTGCGCCTCATAGTCGGGGTCGCATTTGGGCTGCCGCTGCCATTCGTTCCGCATGAGTATAAGCCGTCCACGCGCCCAACGCGAATAAAATAAACCATGACGCACCTAGCAATGCTGTTCGTCTCGTCTGTCCACCCGCCCTCGTCCTCGCTCGCGTTCGCGCTCCTGCTCCCGCCTACCCGACCGCTGCGCTCCTCCTCGCTGTCGCTCTCGTTCATCGCTGCCTCCACTTCGTCGTTGACATCGTCCCAGTCGACCTCGTCCAGCGCGAGCGTACGCCCTCCCGAGCCGCCAGCATCGACATCCCAGTCATCTGCGTCGGGCTCGGGGTCAGACGAAATTTGGTGCGCATCGAGCGCGGGCGATGAACTCGCCGTGTCCGTTGTGCCGTTCCCGCGCCGCGGAGGGTCGTCCATCAGGTACGGGCCCTCGTCCTGACGTGCCCACCGCGCGATCGAGTCCGTAAACCAGGCAAGCCACACGATATTGATCCCGCCCATTTTGCGTGCCATGTCGACTTTCACTGTGCCACGCTAAGGAACGACGAATGCTCTGTCACCTTCAGGGGGACACAGACAGGTAAAAGGAGATGCATACCTTGGCAGCCACGACGTGCGTGATGCGGTTTGAAAGTTCGGCATGGCATGTTGCGCCAAATGCGTGTGCCATGCGCCAAATTTCCGTAGATTCAGGTTTGGTATCCAGCGGTATCACACTCGAAAAGAGTATGTGAACACCAGCTAACGTCTCTGTTCGTATCCGAGGAATTATAATCTGGTTTGGAAGCATGAGGAACTGCTACAGCGACGGGGTGTAAAAGGACTCACAGTGGCATCGTAGGGTACCATGGTAGTTGTCCGTCGCCGACCAGTCAATGTAGTTTGCTTGTTATTCGTCGAGCTATCTGGCGGCCGTTTGTCGAAGGCACCGAAGAAGCGTCCGTGTACTTCATCGAGAAGCTATAAAAGTATGAGCTATCTATGATTTATCTTATTTTTGGCACCCGCACCTTCTTGACCCTTTGAAGCTCGAAGTCATCGTTTTTCAACAATGCCTTTCGAGGCTGTTTTTCTTTTGGACTCTCCATCTTTTCTTTAGTCTGGACTGTTGTCGCACTGCGGTCTTTTGGAATGCTAGCGGGGTCAGTGATCTCACCCGCGGCCACCTGCAGTTCCTCCTGCTTCTTTGCTAGGGGTCGTTCCTCGAGCTGCGCCTCGAGAGCTAATGAATTACGCGTTATCATCTCCTTCTTGCTCAATTCATTCTCCGAGTCGGCGATGGCTACCGTCGCAGAACCATCCGTGCTGACCACGGTATCTTCAGACGAGGCTTGCAAAGAAGAGGGGGAACTCAATGCAGACGGCGGAGGAGTATCGGCTCCGGTCAAGGGTGCAGGGACTTCGTTTGTAGCTGACGGAGTTGTAGAAGGTGGGATGACAGAGGAGAATGAATCAACCTTGGGCAGGAATGTCGAGTTGATGTCGCCGATACCGACGAAAAAGTCATCTGGATAGATAATATCAAATATGAGTAATCTTGTGTAAATATATGCCGACATCACAACTTACAAGGTATAACTTTGATAAGATTAGGACTCCACTCCCAGACGTCCGCTCGATCGTCAATTATAACAACCATAGATGTGTCCACCGGAAATAAGCGTCGGAGACTTTTCTGAGTTAGGCCTAAAATACACACTTGATCAGCAGGTTATCGCGTCCATAGATTGATGGACCGATAGCTTACTTCCGCTCTCGTCGCGACTGAGCAGGCGACCACCGAAGAACTTGCCATCCGGATCGATAGCAGCACACACTTCCTCAGCGTAAGCGCGAGTACCCATAGTGTAAACGTGCATCTCATACTTAGTCGCCACACTGCTGAGAAATTCCTGCCACCCGGGACTTTGTCCGATGGTATTAATCAACCTACGATCGCGCGGACAACATGTATATTGGCGATAACGTACCGAGGTTTGACGTAGTACAAACAGCCCTGGTTCTCGATAACCTTCTCTCTGCCCTTTCCCCTGGACGGCATGCGTGTTGATGGGATGCCAAACGACTCGGGACCCAGCCGGAACTTCTTGACATCCTTGAGGGCCTCCCAATTCGGATTGACTTCATCATCCAAATCGGAAACGGTGTCGTCCGAGTCATCACCATCGTCATCGTCATCATCATCGTTGTCCTTGGGCTGTTTGGAGGCCTCTGCTTTTTCGGCCTGCCGTGCCTCCCACGCCTCGCCCTCTGCTATCCACTCCCCGACGGTCGGATCGACAGTAGCATGCACGATTGTCTGATCCAAGTCAACAATGAGGGAGAGTTTTCGAGATTTGAGAAGATGCTCGGCGGTCTCGCGTTCGATACGCTGGGCTTCCTCAAGGGAAACGGTCGGGCCATTGGCGGAGTGCGTCATTTGGATGGAGGCACGGGATGCGTTACAAAAGCCGGTGTAATCCGAGCTGCGGCATTGTTGAATTGTTTATGGTAGAAGTGAGAACGAGGGAATGGTGAGACGCACCTGGTCATGTCTTGGCCACAGAGGGCACAAAGCCCACCAATCTGAACGCCATGCTTGCACGGTTCGGAGATAAATATGACGGGCTTCTCTCTGGCTTTGTGGGCTGATATTACATCCTGTTCCCTGACTTTCCATCGCTCGAGTGTACCCTCGATTGGCGAGTCCCACGTCCCGAAGCGAACCTCCGGGAGTGCGCCGGGAACGGCAGCAGAGGCATAAGTGAAGGAGTAAGTAAGGAGACGGGAGCCACGCTGCACAGGGGTGGAGGTGGTAATATGTAGAGAGACAACTTTGATAGGGTAGGGTAGTTCTGGGGGAAGGAAGAGTTCGGTGGAGGAGGTCATAGTTCTGGTTTGACCAGCCGCGCCGAGCAATACAACCTGGAAGGGGCATCCGAAGAGTTCAGCCACTGGCACTCTGGGAGCCTACCCCGCAAGACCCCCGCCACCTCCCCCCAGTAAAATATCTCATAAGCGATAACACTACGACAGCAACTGCTCGACAAACGCCGCCTCTACCGTCTGGCCCTCTGCAGGTGCTGTGAATCCTTCCACCAGGTAACACACGCCTTCCAGAACCACCTCTCTCTTCCTCGCGTCTTCACCCCACGGTGTGCGTGGCGTCCACGCTACGAGGTGTGCCCCAACATGCACCACCGCCGCATGTGCAATATCCTTGTCGAACCCACCCGCCTCCCGCGCATATCCCGCAACGAATGCCGACAGCAGGCTCCTCGCTGCATCGCTGCATGCCGGGTAGAAGCTTTGTACAAGCCGGACCTCCGCACAGAACTGCCCGATGTCCAGCCCCGCGATCCCGGGCTTCGAAAGCTCCCAGTCCACAACATATGCGCGCTCGACGCCGCCCGCCGCCCCCAGCCGCACAACCACGTTTCCTGGCCAGAAATCACCCATCGTGAACGTTTCGCGCGACGTCATGATATCCTCCGCGCGTGCTGTCGCGAGCTCGCGCACCGTCGCAAGCACGTCCTCCGAGATACCTAGTAGCGGGTTCTCGAGTGCAGGCAGTGCGATTTTGCCACTGAGCGTGTCTGTGAGCCTTCCGTACGTGACTACCGCGGAGACCCTCCGCCCGAGCACGTTCGTGCCCACAGTCTCGAGCGCCGCGTCATTTCCACGCCCCCACGCATGCAGCTCGCCCATGAACTCCCCTAGTGCGCCGCCAATCTCCGTCGCAACCGCGGCGTCGGGCGGGCCCTCGATCAGGAGGTGCTTCAGGTCCACCGTGCCCTCGCCAGCGTCCTCCATGACGATCACGTTGTTCTTGTTGTCAAAGAGGTACAGCTCTGGGGTCGTCGCGAGTCCGCGGTGCTTGGGCACATGCTGTTGTACGCACTTGAGCGCAGCGACTTCGTGCGTCTGCAAGAGAGCCAGTCAGTCTCTGTAGTGCTCTCCATATCCATATCCGCGCATTACCTGCCGTTCGACGCTGTATGCCATGTGCTCTCCATATCCTGCTATATATGGTGGAGCGTATTTCACGATGACCGTGCTCTCTCCTTTAAACGGCGCATGCAAGTGCAGGCGAAAGACAAAATTGGACAATCCGCCAGAGAGCTTATCTGCCCTATCACTGTCAAATTGCGTGCCAGCGAACAATGCGAGCACGCCCTCCACGGTGTTGAGATTGAGTAATCCAGATGCGGCGTCTGACATCGTCGCTATATGCGTTGAGAGATATGTGTCTTGTTCACGGCACAATGACTATGATATATGCAGGGAAACATGTACTGCTTGCAACTGCTAGCGCTTGTAAACTTGAAGTAACGTATTGCATGACTGGTCTTTGGTGTCGACCGGCTCCGAAACTGCTCACCAGTCACACTTAGTACAATTATGGTATGATCATAGGCACGGGAAACCTCAATCGACTCACGATGATTCCTATGGACCACATGGTTCCGAGTCACAACCTTATAGCATAGATCCAGCAATGTCCACTCTGGACGCAGATTTCAAATCATGACGTGTGTTTAGATGTCTCTCACGGCTAATTGCTAGATGGTTACTAGAAAAACATTGAATTGTGACGTCGAAAAGTACAGTGACATAGTCAGATTGTTATCACAACACACAACACGACGCAGCACGAAACGCCTCCGCGCGTTCAATATAAATCATGCACAAGCCGATCATCTAGAGCTTGTCGTAGTATGTGTCCAATACCGGGATATCGGGCTACAGAAAGGATTGAATCAGTCTCAAGAACACAAACGTAGAAGTAAATTAAAAACCGACCTTGAGACCCTTGCGCGTTCGGATGGCCTTGACCATCTCCTCGATCTTGCTGCCTTTGTCCAGAGGAGCTATTTTGACAAGCAATAAGCATAAAGCGTGTGTGTGGTCGAGGTCAAGTACGCACAGCCATTCATCAGCTCCCAGTGATCGAATACGGACTGAGGGAAGGCCTGTCCACCAGTCGCCGAGCGCAGCTCGGCATTGAACCCGAAGGATTCCATGACAGGAAGGTACGCCTTCACCGTGAACATTGGCGTTCCGACACGCTGTTCCTCAGAGAACACTTGGCCTCGGCGCTTGTTGAGCACGGAGTAGATACCACCAATCGCGTTCTCGGGACACTGAATCTCCACTGTATGGAAGGTCAGATATCGCCTCAACAAGTCGGGAAAGAAAGTATCGGTTACCAAGGTAGACGGGCTCCTGCAGACCTGGTGTCGCCAACAAGCACGCAGCGTACGTCACGCGACGACATGTAGGAATGATCTGGCCTCCGCCACGGTGGATGGCATCAGCATGCAGCTACAAGGAGCGAGTCAGAGCGCATTAAACAAATTGGCACAGAGAGAAAACAAACCGTAACATCAAGCACGTTAACGCGGACACCACGCATGTTCTCTTCCGCGCAGACACCTTCCTTAGTCGCCCACTGGAATGCAGCAACGCAAGAATCCTTGATTTCATTGAGATACTGCACACCCTTGGTGACATCGACGAGCAAGTTAGGGCCAGTAGTGTCAGGACCGAAACACCAGATCTTTCGGGCATCAGTGACGTCCCATCCAAAATCGTCAGCCAGGATACGAGCGCGAATTTTAAAATCGTCCCGAGCGCTGATCTTGCCGGTTTCAATTGCAAGAGAAAGTTCATCGTTGATTGGCATAGCCTTTGCATAGAGACGATTGTGCTTGTTCTGTGACTTCGAGAGGGCAACGATTGACGACTCCGCCTTGACAGTCTCACGGTAACCAACGACAGGGTCTGAAATCTTCAAGGGGACACCGGCATGGTCTTCTTGAAGATCCTATAGAGAAAGGACGACAAAATAAGAAAGGCGTACTGGTAAAATACAGGTATTACTTGCCTTCAAGCAAATCTCCAAGTGCAATTCACCAGCACCCGCAACAATATGCTCACCAGTCTCAGAGATCCAAGCCTGCACACAAGGATCCGACTTGGAAAGACGCTTAAGACCTTCCACTAGCTTGGGAAGGTCAGCAGCGTTCTTGACCTCAACAGCGACCCGGACGACGGGCGAGACGGAGAACTTCATGACCTTCATGTTGTGGGCCGTCTCGGAAGTGGTGAGGGTACCGGTCTTGAGCAAAAACTGGTCAACGCCGACAAGACCGACGATATTACCTGCCGGGCAGTCTTCAATGGGTTCGACATAACGACCCATCATGAGCACAGTGCGCTGGACAGACTTGACGAACAGATCCTCCTTCTTTCCAGGAATGTAGTTGGGGCCCTGGATACGAATCTTGGGGCCAGAGCGTACGGTACCGGAGAACACACGACCGAAAGCGTAGAAACGTCCCTTATCGGACGTCGGCACCATCTTCGAGACGTACAAAATCAACGGGGCCTTGGGGTCGCAATCACGGATACCGATAGCAGATTCATCGTCCATAGGACCCTCGTAGAGGGTCTCAACACGATACCGTTGCGCAGTGGCGGGAGACGGCAAGTTGATAACAATCATCTCCAGCAATGAGTCTCCGGCGGGAAGGAATTTGCGCATGACAACCTTGAGCAGTTGCTTGCCCTCTAGGTCACGCTCATCCTGAGCGAGCTTAATCTCGAGTTTGTCGAGCATCGGGCCGATCTTATCTTTCTTGAAGTTCATGACAGCATCGAAGATCGCGAAAATGGGATCGAGGACAAACTTGCTGAAAGCGCGTTCTAGTGGCTTGCCATCGGAGTCAGTAGCCTTCGTCACCCACTTGCGAGTGGCCGGGTTGAAGTAGTTATCGCCCCAGAGCCTGGCCATCATCTTTTCTTTGTCGGCACCGAACTTCTTTGCATAACGAGAAGCAAATTGACGAAGAGTGAAACCCCATCCATGCAGACCAGAGCCGAAAGCGACAGTACCCTTTTCGGGGTAAACCTGGACGTCACCGAGAGCGACATCGTGGTAGGTGGAGATGATGACATTAACTGACTCGATGGTACGCTGGAAAGACTGGTAGAGATCTTCTTTTGTGACTTGCAACTCCAAAAGAGCACGGTCGACCTTATTGATGATAACGACTGGCTTGATACGCTCGGTCAATGCCTGACGGAGCACAGTTTCGGTCTGTACACAGACACCTTCAACACAATCAACAACAACCAAAGCACCGTCAGTGACACGAAGAGCAGCCGTGACCTCTGATGAGAAATCTACGTGGCCAGGTGAATCGATTAAGTTGATCAAGAATTCATGCCCTAGGCGATAGTATGATGTAAGAGACAACATTAATAATGACGACTACATGATATCTTACCGTCAGTTTTTTGCTTAATGGCGGATATCTCATCCTTGTCGACTTCGAAGTACATAGAGATAGCAGTAGACTTGATCGTAATTCCACGTTCCTTTTCATCATCTCTTGTGTCGGTGAACCGCATGTCACCGGCTTTTGCTGAGGCGATAATACCAGCCTTTGAGACGAGTGAATCGGTCAGCGTGGACTTCCCATGGTCGACTAGATGCTGCATTAGTGCAAGTGTATTGGTAAAAACGTCTTACATACCATGCGCAATGACGCTCATGTTGCGAATGTTGGTGGGCTTGTCCATAAGCTGCCGGATCTGATCTGTTTACCATCAAATAAGTCAAACTCAACTCTCCTCAAACCCTTATCTCCCGTGCTCACCCACGGTGAAGTTACTATAGGAAAAAGGTACAGCATTCAGAGTACATGTTTTGGGTGAACAAACAAGAAAACGTACACCATGATGCCTAGGTTTTACAAGAGGTACAGAGAAAAGTGGGGGAAGTACGGTCCTTCGAGCGCGTTGCGCAGAGGGAGGGATAGAACAGTGAGTAGTTGCTTGCAATGAATTGCAAGACTCTCAGAGGTGATGGACAAACCAAGCAAAGTTTTGCATCCTTGAAGCTTATCGATCCACTTCAGGGCAGGCTCAACGCGAACCTACTCACCCATAAGCACCTACGGCCGCACCACGGTCCCGTCAGTACGTGGAAGTTCACTCCGCAAAATACATGACTCATTACGAGTACAGTAGCAGCAATATATTGCACAATTATAGTTTTGTTGGTCGCAGGCGCAATTTATTACAAACCTCGGCCGGGTGTACTGACTGGTATAATAAATATGTGGTGTGCGTATGATAACGAGTCACTAATACGATAAGTGCAGAGTCATTATCGAGAGGCCCCTTGTCATCCACTTCAGGGCCAGTTTTCATGTCGTTCACCGCTGGCTTGAATACCGTGTCATATCATCCGTTCCAGTTCAATGAACGAACTGGGGAACCATACGTTCGCTTGCCACATCCACATGAGTGTATCATCATCACCCCTCCTCGCGTCACGGACGGCCCTGCTGTGGTCCAGTTTTTGAACGACCCGCTTATTTACCAATGGATAGCAAGCCCACCATGGCCTTACACAATTGAGCACGCCCAATCCTGGTTGAAGAAGACCATGGCAGAATGCGAGAGCGCCTGGGAAGAGTTTCTGCAGATCGAGAAAGGAAGGGCGGAGGGACGGCCGGCATTTATCATGGGCTGCCCGGTGCGGTCAATAAGAGAAGAAAAGGAGGATGGCGACGATATACTCCTTGGGGATTGCGGAATAGTGCGATATAGATTTCACGAAGTATCTGATGTTACGGAGCGTGCTAGACTGGTCTCCGAGAACGAAAGTGGCACCGCAGGTGACCCAAACATCATCTGGGAGATAACAGGTACGAGGCTAATTTACTACGGGTACTGCCTACGACATTCTTTTAACTTGGCTGCGCAGACTACCTAGCAAGTTCGCATCACGGAAGAGGCATAATGACGGCGGTGGTGCGAAACCTTATGCAGGCTTGGATATTTACGCTGAATACGCGCCGGATAAGGGTCTCGTTGTTCGATGACAACATTGGCAGCAAAAGGGTGTTTGAGAAGAATGGATTCAAAATGTATACGACGGTAAAGGATGGGGTGAGCATTGAAGCAAAGGGCGGGTTTCCGGCGGGGAAGCGGACGCTGGGTGTCCTAAACTGGGTAGGAGATGACAGGCAGGATGTTTCGGTCACAGACAAGACAGTTGCTGTGCGCCGAGCGTGACCGAGGACACAGCCTGCACCTTGTTTTCCCACGCCATAGCCCTAGCCTGTAGTCGCTTTGCTCAGCCCCATTCCGCACAACATCTTCTTCCTTTCTACGACCCTTTGCTGTAACGAGGATCATATCATATCGTAAATTGTCACTGCTCCTCTAGTTCTGCCACACTCGTTACGCCGTCATGGCTTTTTTTAAGCCTGCGACACCAGGTTTCGTCGTAACTTTGATCGCTACAATCCTGCTAGCTATCGTGTCTTTCTCGGTGCCATATGCCAAATCCGTGTATTTCCTCAAGGCAAATTTGGCCGTTGAGGGCTTAAATGGCGACATCATTTTTGGGACCCTGGGATACTGCCAACAATTAACGAACGGAACAACCTGCTCAAAACCTCGTGTCGGTTATGAGCTAGGTATGATCTTCCTTCTCTATAGCACT